>SJYX01000733.1:81789-116003 GCA_006410675.1 Oreotragus oreotragus | reverse complement strand
TGAAGAAGGCTGAGTGCTTTTGAACTGTAGTATTGGAGAAGACTCTTGAGAGCCCCTTGGACTGCAAGGAGATCCAACCAGTCCATTCTGAAGGAGATCAGTCCTGGGATTTCTTTGGAAGGAATGATGCTGAAGCTGAAACTCCAGTACTTTGGCCACCTCATGCGAAGAGTTGACTTATTGGAGAGGACTCTGATGCTGGGAGGGATTGGGGGCAGGAGGAGAAGGGGACGACCGAGGATGAGATGGCTGGATGGCATCATGGACTTGATGGACGTGAGTCTGAGTGAACTCCGAGAGATGGTGATGAACAGGGAGGCTTGGCGTGCTGTGGTTCATGGGGTCGCAAAGAGTCGGACGCGACTGAGTGACTGAACTGAACTGATATGTTGGCAGGAGAAAGAGGTGGCTGAATTTGCATAAACGTCAGAGCAAGGACCTCCTAAAATTTTACATTTTAGGCATGCGGTAGTCCTTGGGGTTGCGAAGTTGGGCATGAACACGAATGAGTGAATGAACTGAGATGAGACATCTTCTTGCCTCACCCTGTTCCAGCCTTGTTTTCTTGGTTGTCTTCAGCTGAGGGCGAGTCCCAGAGAGAGACTTAGTTCAGAGCTGTTGGCTGCCAACATTTGTAGTGGGTGAGGGAATGTGTGCTTTAGTCTTGGAAGGGGGAATTTGGGCAGCACTAAACCACCATAGAAAAGTGCTGGGAGTCTCTTATAAAATTAAAATACACCTATCCCGTGACCCTGTAAGTTCATTCTTATGTATATTTCTAAGAGCAGTGAAAGCGAATGTCCACAAAAATACTTGCACGAGAGTATCCACAGCAGCTCCAAATTGGAAACAACCCTTTTGTCTAGACAGGTAAATGGACTCTCAGCAATGAATGAATTTCATGGTTAAGTGTCTTAAAGACTATGCTAGCCTAAAAAATGTGGGTAAAATAATACATTACACATAACTCAATTTACTTGAGGTTCTAACACAGGCAAAAACTACTTTGTTAAAGAAAACAAATTTTAGAATGGCTCTCTCTGACATAGAAGATTGCCTGGTGAAAAGGCAGTTGTGATCTCACTGGGCAAAGGAAACATTCTATATTTTAATAGGAATATCAGTTATCAGGTGGACACATTTGTCCAAACTGACCCTATTGTTCATTTACTAAATGTAAATAGAAACTAAAAAGAAGCCCTCACTTATTTTTGTCTACTTGGGAAAATGCTAATTTTTAAGGCTTAGGAACTGGTTAAGAGGTTACTACTCACATGAAAAGAATTTTTAAGTGTTTCTTATACTATTAGAAATTTGTGTTTCTCATACTATTATATTGTCCAACAACACAAGAGAAAACTGTACATAAGGACATTACCAGATAGTCAATAATGAAATCAGATTGATTATGTTCTTTGTTCTATGATTATTTGTTCTCCAAAGCTGGAGAAGCTCTGTACAGTCAGCAGAACAAGACTGGGAGGCTCAGATCATGAACTCCTTGATGCAAAATTCAGACTTAAATTGAAGAAAATGGAGAAAACCACTAGACCATTCAGGTATGGCCTAAATCAAATCTCTCACAATTACACAGTGGAAGTGACAAACAGATTCAAGAGATTAGATCTGATAGAGTGCTTGAAGAACTATCGACAGAGGTTCATTACATTGTACAGGAAGCAGTGATCAGAACCATCCCCAAGAAAAATAACTGCAAAAAAGCAAAAATGGTTGCTTGAGGAGGCCTTACAAACAGCTGAGAAAAGAAGAGAAGTGAAAGGCAAAGGAGAAAAGGGAAGATATATCCATTTGAATGCAGAATTCCAAAGAATAGCAAGAATATCTCCAGAAAGTCTTCCTCAGTGATCAATGCAAAGAAATGGAGGAAAACAATAGACCGGGAAAGACTAGAGATCTCTTCAAGAAAATTAGAGATATCAGGGGATCATTTCATGCATAGATGGGCGTGATAAAGGACAGAAATGGTACGGATCTAATAGAAGCAGACGATATTAAAAAGAGGTGGCAAGAATACACAGAAGAACTGTACAAAAAAGATCATGACCCAGATAACCACGATGGTGTGATCACTCACCTAGAGCCAGACATCCTGGAACATGAAGTCAGGTGGGCCTTAGGAAGCATCACTACAAACAAAGCTAGTGGAGGTGATGGAATTCCAGGTGAGCTATTTCAAATCCTAAAAGATGATGCTGTGAAAGTGCTACCACTCAATATGTGCCAGCAAATTTGGAAAACTCAGCAGTGGCCACAGGACTGGAAAAGATCAGTTTTCATTCCAATCCCTAAGAAAGGCAATGCCAAAGAGTGCTTAAACTACCACATAATTGCACTCATCTCATACGCTAGCAAAGTAATGGTCAAAATTCTGCAAGCCAGGCTTCAACAATACGTGAACCGTGAACTTCCGATGTTCAAGCTGGATTTAGAAAAGGCAGAAGAACCAGAGATCAAGTTCCCAGCATCCACTGGATCATTGAAAAAAGCAAGAGAATTCTAGAAAAACATCTACCACTGCTTTTTAGACTATGCCAAAGCCTTTGACTGTGTGAATCACAACAAAATGCAGAAAACTCTTCAGTTCAGTCGCTCAGTCATGTCCGACTCTTTGTGACCCCATGAACTGCAGCACGCCAGGCCTCCCTGTCCACCTGGGAGTTGTCCTTCATCAACTCCCAGAGTTTACCCAAACTCATGTCCATTGAGTTGGTGATGCTATCCAGCCATCTCATCCTCTGTCGTCCCCTTGTCCTCCAGCCCTCAATCCCTCCCAGCATCAGGGTCTTTTCCAATGAGTCAACTCTTCGCATGAGGTGGCCAAAGTATTTGATTTTCAGCTTCAGCATCAGTCCTTCCAATGAACACCTGGGACCGATCTCCTTTAGGAATAAAACTCTTAAACAGATGGAAATACCAGACCCCCTTACCTGCCTCCTGAGAAATCTGTATGCAGGTCAAGAAGCAACAGTTATAACTGGACATGGAACAATGGACTGGNAAAGAGAAGTGAAAGGCAAAGGAGAAAAGGGAAGATATATCCATTTGAATGCAGAATTCCAAAGAATAGCAAGAATATCTCCAGAAAGTCTTCCTCAGTGATCAATGCAAAGAAATGGAGGAAAACAATAGACCGGGAAAGACTAGAGATCTCTTCAAGAAAATTAGAGATATCAGGGGATCATTTCATGCATAGATGGGCGTGATAAAGGACAGAAATGGTACGGATCTAATAGAAGCAGACGATATTAAAAAGAGGTGGCAAGAATACACAGAAGAACTGTACAAAAAAGATCATGACCCAAATAACCACGATGGTGTGATCACTCACCTAGAGCCAGACATCCTGGAACATGAAGTCAGGTGGGCCTTAGGAAGCATCACTACAAACAAAGCTAGTGGAGGTGATGGAATTCCAGGTGAGCTATTTCAAATCCTAAAAGATGATGCTGTGAAAGTGCTACCACTCAATATGTGCCAGCAAATTTGGAAAACTCAGCAGTGGCCACAGGACTGGAAAAGATCAGTTTTCATTCCAATCCCTAAGAAAGGCAATGCCAAAGAATGCTTAAACTACCACGTAATTGCACTCATCTCATACGCTAGCAAAGTAATGGTCAAAATTCTGCAAGCCAGGCTTCAACAATACGTGAATCGTGAACTTCCGATGTTCAAGCTGGATTTAGAAAAGGCAGAAGAACCAGAGATCAAGTTCCCAGCATCCACTGGATCATTGAAAAAAGCAAGAGAATTCTAGAAAAACATCTACCACTGCTTTTTAGACTATGCCAAAGCCTTTGACTGTGTGAATCACAACAAAATGCAGAAAACTCTTCAGTTCAGTCGCTCAGTCATGTCCGACTCTTTGTGACCCCATGAACTGCAGCACGCCAGGCCTCCCTGTCCACCTGGGAGTTGTCCTCCATCAACTCCCAGAGTTTACCCAAACTCATGTCCATTGAGTTGGTGATGCCATCCAGCCATCTCATCCTCTGTCGTCCCCTTGTCCTCCAGCCCTCAATCCCTCCCAGCATCAGGGTCTTTTCCAATGAGTCAACTCTTCGCATGAGGTGGCCAAAGTATTTGATTTTCAGCTTTAGCATCAGTCCTTCCAATGAACACCTGGGACCGATCTCCTTTAGGAATAAAACTCTTAAACAGATGGAAATACCAGACCCCCTTACCTGCCTCCTGAGAAATCTGTATGCAGGTCAAGAAGCAACAGTTATAACTGGACATGGAACAATGGACTGGGTCTAAATCAGGAAAGGAGTATGTCAAGGTTGTATATTGTCACCCTACTTATTTAACATATATGCAGAGTACATAATGAGATACGCTGGGCTACCTGAAGCACAAGCTGGAATTAAGATTGCCAGGAGAAATATCAATAACCTCAGGTATGCAGATAACACCACCCTTAGGGCAGAAAGTGAAGAAGAACTAAAGAGCCTCTTAATGAAAGTGAAAGAGCAGGGTGAAAAAGTTGGCTTAAAACTCAACTTTCAGAAAACTAAGGTCATGGCATCTGGTCCCATAACTTCATGGCAAATAGATGGGGAAACAATGGAAACAGTGACAGAGTTTCTTTTCTTGGGCTCCACAATCACTGCAGATGGTGACTGCAGCCATGAAATTAAAAGTCTTTTGCTCCTTGGAAGAAAAGCTATGACTAACCTAGACAGCATATTAAAAAACAGAGATATTACTTTGCCAACAAAGGTCCGTCTAGTGAAAGCTATGATTTTTCCAGTAGTCATGTATAGATGTGAGAGTTGGACTATAAAGAAAGCTGAGCACTGAAGAATTGATTCTTTTGAATTGTGGTGTTGGAGAAGATTCTTGAAAGTCTGTTGAACTGCAAGGACATCCATCCAGTCTATCCTAAAGGAAATCAGTTCTGAATATTCATTCAGAAGGACTGATGCTGAAGCTGAAACTCTAATACTTTGGTCACCTGATGCAAAGAACTGACTCACTGGAAAAGACCCTGATGCTTGGAAAGGTTGAAGGCAGGAGCAGAAGGGGACAAGAGAGGATGAGATGGTTGGATGGCTTCACTGACTCGATGGACATGAGTTTGAGTAAGCTCTGGGAGTTGATGGAGGACAGGGAAGCTTTGCATGCTGCAGTCTATGGGATCGCAAAGAGCTGAATACGACTGATCAACTGAACTGAACTGATACTATTAGAGCATAGGCATGATAGGAAAGCTTTGGCTTCAGATGAAAATAAATATTGACGACAGAAGGGCTAAGGAAGATAGACTAGAAAGAGATGATTTTGCATAACCCAGGAAATAAAGATTCGTACTGTCCCCAGGATAAGTAACCGGTGTTAGACATTTTAGAAGATGTCTCTGTATGGTGCCTAATCTGCTAAAGAACAACTGATACCAATTTGGTTCTAAAGTTTCAAGCAATTGCATATGGTCAGGGAAATTAGGAGTCCGCTTAAGTAGTAACGACAGCCAAGATGTCAAAAGTGACACCTTGGCATAATGAAGTGCCGGAGAAGTTGGACAATGCAGCTTAGAGCAGGCTGGATGATGGAGCCGTTGGCTCTAAGTCAGGTAGGTTTTAAAAGCAATTCAGTTATTACTATTGTTTGTAATATGTCATTCGTAATTGTTCTTAAATTCAGTTCAGTTCAGTCACTCAGTCGTGTCCGACTCTTTGTGACCCCATGAACTGCAGCACGCCAGCCCTCCCTGTCCATCACCAACTGCTCCAAAATCACTGCTGATGGTGACTGCAGCCATGAAATTAAAAGATGCTTGCTCCTTGGAAGGAAAGCCATGACAAAGCTAGACAGCATATTAAAAAGCAGAAACATCTCTTTGCTGACAAGGTTCTGATTTTTCCAGTATCATGCATGGATAAGAAAGTTGGTCCATAAATAGGAGGCTGGACGCCTAAGAATTGATGCTTTTGAAACTGGTTTTCAAAACTAGCTTTAACATTTTCAGTTCAGTTCAGTTCAGTCGCTCAGTCATGTCCGACTCTTTGCGACCCCATGAATCGCAGCACGCCAGGCCTCCCTGTCCATCACCAACTCTCGGAGTTCACTCAGATCCACATCCATCGAGTCAGTGATGCCATCCAGCCATCTCATCCTCTGTCATCCCCTTCTCCTCCTGCCCCTAATCCCTCCCAGCATCAGAGTCTTTTCCAATGAGTCAACTCTTCGCATGAGGTGGCCAAAGTACTGGAGTTTCAGCTTTAGCATCATTCCTTCCAAAGAAATCCCAGGGCTGATCTCCTTCAGAATGGACTGGTTGGTTTCTGCCATAAGGGTGATGTCATCTGCATATATGAGGTTATTGATATTTCTCCTGGCAATCTTGATTCCTAGAAAACAATATATGGGTCTATTTGATAATATAATTTGGTCACTCTCCAAGAAATTCACTTTAAGGAATAATACTAGGACTGTCACTGATAAATAAACCACATTTGATTGTTCTAATAAAGTTGGAGGACAAAAATCACTTGAACAGCTTTCCTTATGGAATGTCATTTAACATGGCCTCTTTATGTCTGAATCTATTCACTGGTATTGCCTTGTGTTTTAAGGAATTTTAATTTAATAAAGTCAAACCCAACCAAAATGAAAATGTTATATAAAATTCCCCAAATTTCATCAAGTTCTCATCCCACAGATTGTCCTGGTTTATTTCCTGCTGTTAGTGCCTCTGAGAGTTTTTCTCAAAATAACCATGGTTATTTGTATTTTCTATGGTTAAATTGGGTGAGGGAAGGGAGAGGGAGATGATTTGTTTAAAATCTTTGCAAAGAAATGTGCCCCAGATTTAATAAGCATCAGAGTTCTGATTGCTGAATGGTCTACTCCATTTGAAAAAGCCACCTTTTCATAATTTTTCTTGCTAATTATATGAGAAATTTTGATTTCCTTTTCATTCATTGATTCATTCAAACTTTAATACTTGAAATACTTATTGAGAATCTATTAGAGGGCACATATTAACAATATGAGGAGAAGGGAATGGCACTCCACTCCAGTACTCTTGCCTGGAAAATCTCATGGATGGAGGGGCCTGGTAGGCTGCTGTCCATGGGGTCGTGAAGAGTCAGACACGACTGAGTGACTTCACTTTCATTTTTCACTTTCATGCATTGGAAAGGGAAATGGCAGTCCACTCCATTGTTCTTGCCTGGAGAACCCCAAGGATGGGGGAGCCTGGTGGGCTGAGGTCTATGGGGTTGCACAGAGTCGGACATGACTGAAGTGACTTAGCTGCAGCAGCATTAGCAATATGATGCTAATATGACATAAAGAAAAGTCACCATTGAGTCAATAAATCAGAACACAAGGAAATAACTCAATGTTAATTTATTTGAACACAGAAAAATAATGTTGAAGCAGAAAGCATAAAAAGTCTATTTTGGTGTGAGTTGGGAAATGTCCCGATGTAAACCTTAACACCTGTATCATTCATTCTTTCATTTCAATCTCCAGTTAATTAGTGACATGGATTATTTAAGAGTTAACATTTACTCCTCTTCCTTCACCTTCAATCTTTTCTTGCCGCTCTCCTAACTAGTTCTGAAACATGGAACAAACACTCAAAGAATTTTGCTACCAAGTTTGGTTATTTGGAAACACTATTATTTTCACGTTTGGCCCATAAAGTTGGCAAAATCTTTCTGCATGTCCTGAATTCTCAGGTTTCTTGTGGCTCCACTCAATTTATGGAGATTGACACTGAGGAGCACGCGTCCATCAGTCTTTACCTATTCTACATATACTTTCTTGATACAGAGATCCCATCACTTCTGAGGCTCCATCTTCTGCCTTTAAGGAATCTGGTTGCTTTATCAGTAGCTACTAGCCTGCCTTTCAGTGCCTAAGTGTGCCTGTATTCCTTATACTGGAATTCTCAGGTTGCATACTGAGAATTGAGACTATCCCTGAACCAGAGATGGAAAGTTTATTTCTTTAAGCTCTCAGTTTTCATTGTTCTTTCTTACTCTTGGATGTCTCCCAGTTTATGCCTTTACTTTCAGGCATAGGGTTATTATTAGCCTCCAACGGAGGCATTTTTTTTCTACCCCAGTCTGTTGATTTATTGTACCTTCAATTCTTTCCATAGTGCATTTGATAAAAATAATAATTGCAATCAATCAGGTTTAGGCCATGTGCCAGGAATTGGCCAGTTGTTTTACGTACAATATATGTAGCCCTACCAATAATCCTGCAAAGTAGGCATAATATTATCCTGGTCTAACAGTAAGGAAATGAGTCTCAGAGAGGTTAAATAACTTGTCACAAAGTGAATAAATGGAGAACCTAGATTGAAGCCCAGATCTCTTGACTCCAAACGTTAGACTTTTCCCAGGTTACCATTCTGCTTTTTCTTGGGGAACAGTGCCAGGAACTTGTTAGGTATTTAATAACTCTTTGTTAAATTAATGCATAAATGAACCTGTGGAATCTCCTATATACTTTTTGCTAGAATGAAAAGATAAAAATATTTATAATTAGTATCATAGCTTGTCCATTGGTCATAAGCAATTAGAAAAACTGAACAATATACATGAGTCATCTGTTTTCAGACACAGGAAAACATGGAATTTTACTAAGAGAAGATAAACAAATGAGGCGAACCCTACAATCAACTGGCTTTCAGTCTGAAGGTATTCTCTGAAGTGTGGGACAGGAACTCAAGCATAGCTTCACAGTTCCCTGAGCTGAGAAAACAGGTAGATGTCTGGAGGAGGGCTCACTGACCTGAATTGCAGGGCTGAGTGCCATGAGGAGGAAAGAAAGCCCAGAAAGAGATCCAGTAAAATGCATAGGGATCCTTTTGAGTCTGGCTGAATACTATCCTGTGCATGTACAGGGTGGGACTCTCTAAGATCAAGCAAGAACGAGTATCTGGCAAAAAATATGTTTCAAGGAGGTATAAGCCAAACAATACATGGAGCCCTCAAATGGCTGGGACTTTCAGGTGCCAAAGTAGAGAACTTGTTGACTATCTAGGGCATTCTGTAGAGACCCAAGAAAGTTTATGCCATAGTAGCAGAGTACTCTAGATTTCCCCTTATGAAGTTTAAAAATAAAGCTTGAAAATGTCAAGCTGATCCACAAGCAAATTAAACTCCTGACAACACAAACTTTCACACTCTTTAAATGGAGACAATAAAAGACAAATATTTAATAATGTAAAGCTTATAATGTCCAGCATCCAATAAAGTTTTACTAGACATGCAAAGTAACAAAAATGTCACCCATAGTTGGAAGAAAAGTCAGTCTGTAGATATAAGCCCAGAAGTTACAGAAACAATGGAATTAGCAGACAAAGACTCTACAGCTATTATAAATATGTTCAAGAATTTAAATAATAATAGAAACATCTGAGTCAAGAAATAAAAGATATAAAGAAAATTAAATGTAAATTCAAGAGATGAGAAATAAAATATTGTGAATAAAATATCTAATGAATCGGGTTACTAGAAAGAGATTAGCAAGCTTGAAACTATCCAAGTGAGAGCACATAAACAAAAAAAACATAAGAAATAAAATAAACAGAACCTCAATGATATTGAGAAAACAAACTAATTCAGTATTCATATAATTAGTGAGGTTGACAGTGTGGTAGGTGAAAACCTATAAAGAAATAAATGACAAAATTTCTCCAATAATTTCAAAAGGATAAACACACCTGAAAGAAAAACCACTTGAGGCAAAAGATTGCCAAATTGCTAAAGGCTGGCAATAAAGAAAAAATATTAAAGCTGGACAGAGAAAAAGACGCAATATATACAAATAAAAGGACTAGCAAATTCTTTTCAGGAGTGCTGCAAAACAGGAGACAATGGAACAATTTCATTAATGTGCTAAAAGAAAGTTGTCAAACTAAATTTCTACATCCAGAAACAAAAACATCCTTCATAAGTGAAAGGCAATGAGAATTCTAGTTTCTGGCCTGATATATAAAGACCTTAGAAGTCATTACTCCCATTTCATAAGAAAAAAACATTGAACAAACTGGAAATCAACAACTTGTTTTATATTGATGAGGCACAAGGTAATCTAATCTGCCACTTTGAAAACTCGAGAGTCATATGAATTCAGAGACTCGAGCTTACGGGGAGAAGCAGCCCAAGATGACTGCTGGAGGCCGTACTACTTACCACCATGTCAACTGGGCTCCTAAATAGTAATCGAGGATTATAACTAAAAGAATTGCAAGCCTCAGACCTTACTTAAGGAGTCTCTGAGTAAATACAAAACAAGGGAGGCAAAAAAAGACATCACATGAAATTTTAACCTTTGACATCTATAGCTACAGCAGTTGGTGAACATAGCCTAACTCTTCGCCAGATACACATTAAACCTCACACATACACACACCAACTCTTTTTCTCCCTTTTTTTCTCTTTCCTTTACTCTTAGTATTTTATATGAGGAGCACTGGTGACTGTTGCCTTTCTATTTAGTTTTAAACTTATTGAATTTTCTGGTGGAATTGACTCAGTAGCTGACAAGGCTTTATCTCTCCTAGTGTTTTGAAAAAGATGAGAGGATCTTTGTGCTAAAAGGAGGTGCATCATATTAGGTAGAATCATGCTTCCACTATGATGGAAGTTAAATATGCCCAAGAGGGTGAGACTGCATCTGGGAAGCTGAAGAGTTAGTTTGCCTCCCTCCCAAGTTTGCCAGGCCCATGTCTGTACCACAGCAAGCCAGGCCTCTGCACGCTACACTTGCCCAACTCCCTTGATGGCTTCCCTATCTATTTAACCAGTGGGAGGAATTAGACTGTAAAGCAAGGGTAGAAATGGAGAAAGGAGGTAGGTATGGAGGAAGGTCACTGTTCTGTTTCTGCTCCTGGTGTTCTCTCTGGGAGTACTGGGTGCCTCTGTCTTGCCGCTGTCTTCAGTGCATCTAGCAGAAGTGGGCGGTTGCTGGAGACTAGCAGAGGCCATGGACCTCAGGGCTATCAGCTGGGTAACAGTAGCGGCAGCAGCAGAAACAGTAGGTGCTCATTGCCTCAGAGGCTGCTGAATCTGCAGTGAGTACGATGCTAGGCCCTGTCCTTATTACCTCCTTCCTTTTGTGGCTCCAGCTCTACGGGTGGTAGCAGCTTCCTGCAGTCACTAATCTCTGTAGTATTTATCATCCCCTCTTTGGCTTCCTTTGCCTTCAGATTCTTTTGGAGCCAGATGCTTGTGTTACCTGCACCCATTATTTGACATCACTAGTGTGGTTTTGATTTCCCTGAGGGGGTCCTGACTCATATAGGGGACATGGGACGTTTAAGAGGATTTAAGCTCCTTCTAAATAGTTTCTTAATATCCCCACAGCAGGATAGATAAACTTGTGAGCTACCTAGCACACACCTGTCTCTTTGGTCAAGCCCCCCCTACTCCAGCTCCCCGCCCACAGGTCTTTGAGTGTGTTCAAACAGATAATACATGCTTAGCAAACAGAATGCTATAGCTGGGTTGCATTTATTAGGTACTGAGATGGTTTTAATGACAGTAAACGTCCCTTCTAATCCTAATACTTTAGAACATTGCTTTCTACTCTGTGGATCACTTGAGAAGCTATAGATTTTTTTGGAAGGGACTCAAGAGCACAAGAATTTGTATGCTAAAAAAAATGTCTAGCAACTCAAAGCACTATCATTTATTTTTTTATAGAAGTGTATTATACTATTAGGATTAGTAAAACTGCAAATTATGCACAAATGAATACACATACTTTTAAAGCAGCAGTTTTAAAAATTAACATAAACTAATATCACTACTTTTCTCATTATGGCAGGTAGTGGTACACAATTTGTTTTTATGTTTCAAAAGGGACACTTTTACCTGAAAGGGTTGGAAACTATGAGGCAAACTGTGGCTTTCAAACATTGCATAATTTCAAATTCAGTTGCCTCCATTTTGAGGTTCTAAAGTTTTCAGTGTTCAGAGGAGAATTTTCTGGGACTCGTCTTTGATTAACAAGATTTTACTTATTTAAACTATAGTATTACTAAGTAACTCAGATTTAATATGCTTAAGTCATTTGGGAATTCCATAATAAATGGGCTTTTGTTGCCAAGACAATTAATTATTTGAGCAAGTGTAGTTTTTGTTTCCTTCTCAAAAGGAAATTTTAATTTTATCCTAAGAAACCTGGGAGAAATCTTTGAGATTAGCAGTGAAATATGACTCTAAAATGAATTTAAGATATAGTTTTTTTTTCCCTTTGTCAATACAAATGTTGTGGTTTTATATTAGATTAACTAATATAGTTATTTCTTCCATAAAAATGACAAGTGACAATGTATTATAGGGGAAATACGGTTTACTCGTGACCTACAAAGTCTAGGCCACACATACATATACATGCACACACACATACACAATTTTGTTTAACAGAGGCTCCAACAATGAAATAATTTAGCCAGAGCTAGACAGTTAATTGGAGAAGGCAATGGCACCCTACTCCAGTACTCTTGCCTGGAAAATCCCATGGGTGGAGGAGCCCGGTGGGCTACAGTCCATGGGGTCACTAAGAGTTGGACACGAATGAGCGACTTCACTGTCACTTTTCACTTTCATGCATTGGAAAAGGAAATGGCAACCCACTCCAGTGTTCTTGCCTGGAGAATCCCAGGGATGGGGGAGCCTGGTGGGCTGCCGTCTATGGGGTCACACAGAGTCGGACACAACTGAAGTGACTTAGCAACAGCAGCAGATAGTTAATAGTAGAAGCAAGATTTAATGCAGTGTTTGCTTAATTAAGAGCTAGATTTGACACAGAACGTCTGGGTTTGGTCCCCCAATAATTACCTGTGTGACTTTGATATAATCACCATCTCTGGCCTCAGTTTCCTCATCTGTAAAATGGGAACAGTGATACTGCCTCTATCATGGGGTGCTTTGAAAATTAAATGTGAGAATGCATAAAATGTACATAACATAGTGTCTGACACATAGTGATCACTCTAAATATTAATACTAGGTCCTGTTATTTTTATCATACTCCATTTTCCTTAAAGTGAATATTAGTAAAATGGATGTTTCAGTTTAATTTGTCAGTAAGTTTTAAAGTTGTAAAGATTTTGAGGAAATCGCTGTCAATTTCTGACCTTCAGTTTTTTTCATCAGTAAAATGGAGATAATAATTCTTTCCCAGACTCTTTTTCAGGTTGTTATAAAAGAATTAAGTTAAATTAAGAGATCGAAACTGCTGTACATCAATTAAGATGTCACAGAAACTTGAATGAACTTTTTGGCCAACCCTATATATATATATGTATATATATATATATATATATATATGTAAGTTTCATATTCCTAAGAGTTTATCTGTTTTAGGAATAAGGTGTTGTTTTGTTTAGTTTTGATTTACTTATATGTCTTATATAATTTTAAGTGTCTCCAGGAAAGGGTGTGCAAGTTCTTTTTGAAACTCATCACCGGTTTTGATGTTTCCTCTTTTTTGTAGAGAAATGCTCAATTTAGCAATAGAGCAAATTGGACACTTTCTCGCCATTTGTTTTTCTACACAAAGGAAGGCACAGTAACTTGCAGTCTCAAGCTGACGTAAAGGATGTTCTTGATATTTTCAACTTCAACTTATCTCATTTGACGGGAGAGGCTGATTTATGTTGCCAGAACAGTATTTTCAGAAAAAATCCACTTTTCAGATGCTGCACTTCATTTAGTGACTTTCCAGGCACTTCAACTCCTTTGTGGAAAGAGCTAGATCATGGATATAAATATAAAGAGACAAAAATAGCAACTTTCCTTGCAGCTGAGTACAACACCTTAATTCAGCATAGGCAAAATGAACTGAGTTTGTGGATGCTAACCGGCCATATTATCTTTCAAATGATTAATTGAAAGCCAGAGGATACAGTACCCTTGCAAAAGAATTCTGAAATTGCTCTTTAATTTATCCTTTTTTTTCTGCCCTCTGGATTTGGGCCTTCATCGTTTGTTAATTCAGGCTAATGCTGCAGTCTCCTAAAGACACCTACCCTCTCTAATTATCTAGCCTGTTTATAATCCAGTGTCTGCCTGTATTTTTCCTGATACAGAATCTGAGTATGTTATTCTTTTAGTTTCTCTCCATTACCTACAGGACAAAAATGCACGTCTTGTGCATGACAGTGCTCACAAGAAAGGCTAGCTTTCTACTCCCCTTCATTGCTTAGTGTGGCACTGATGTCTTTTAGTCTAGCTCTGCCTGCTCTGATATTTCATTTTCCTCTGCCTTTTTCCACATTTACAGATTCTTAGCCATCCAGAATATCTTGATGTTCCCCAAAGAAGGTTTAAACTTCCACAGTTTTATGCCCTTTTCCATTATTTTCCTCTCTTCCCTGCCTGGCAAATTTGCCTCCAGCTTTCCAGAGTCAGCTTCTTTGTGCCATGATTATGTGAAGATTTTCTTGCCTGCCTTCCCACCAGAAACATGCAGCTCCTCCACCTTTTGCTTTCAGAGCACTTGATACAAAGGCATGTCTAAGATTCTTGAAGATTAGCCAGCCGTGTTGTATACATATCTGTTTCTCTCTTTAGATGGTGAGTTCCTTGAGGGTAGAGACTGCCTGTTTTCTTTTGAGTCATTAGTGCTGAAAATATTTCCTGGCACAGAGTGTTAGACTATAGTGGCTCAGTGCTTTAATTGCAATTCAGACAGACTTGGGTGGGAAGTTCAAAGTTATTACTCACTAGTTGTATAATCTTGGGAAATTTACCTAATTCCACTTGATGTTAGCTTTCTCATCTATAAAATGTAGACAGAATACCTAGCTCATAAGAATGTTGCAAAAATCAAATGAATTAATATATGTAAAACCTTTAGAACAGCATCTGGCACGATGACTCTGAAGTCACTATTAGCAATGATTGNCTGACGTAAAGGATGTTCTTGATATTTTCAACTTCAACTTATCTCATTTGACGGGAGAGGCTGATTTATGTTGCCAGAACAGTATTTTCAGAAAAAATCCACTTTTCAGATGCTGCACTTCATTTAGTGACTTTCCAGGCACTTCAACTCCTTTGTGGAAAGAGCTAGATCATGGATATAAATATAAAGAGACAAAAATAGCAACTTTCCTTGCAGCTGAGTACAACACCTTAATTCAGCATAGGCAAAATGAACTGAGTTTGTGGATGCTAACCGGCCATATTATCTTTCAAATGATTAATTGAAAGCCAGAGGATACAGTACCCTTGCAAAAGAATTCTGAAATTGCTCTTTAATTTATCCTTTTTTTTCTGCCCTCTGGATTTGGGCCTTCATCGTTTGTTAATTCAGGCTAATGCTGCAGTCTCCTAAAGACACCTACCCTCTCTAATTATCTAGCCTGTTTATAATCCAGTGTCTGCCTGTATTTTTCCTGATACAGAATCTGAGTATGTTATTCTTTTAGTTTCTCTCCATTACCTACAGGACAAAAATGCACATCTTGTGCATGACAGTGCTCACAAGAAAGGCTAGCTTTCTACTCCCCTTCATTGCTTAGTGTGGCACTGATGTCTTTTAGTCTAGCTCTGCCTGCTCTGATATTTCATTTTCCTCTGCCTTTTTCCACATTTACAGATTCTTAGCCATCCAGAATATCTTGATGTTCCCCAAAGAAGGTTTAAACTTCCACAGTTTTATGCCCTTTTCCATTATTTTCCTCTCTTCCCTGCCTGGCAAATTTGCCTCCAGCTTTCCAGAGTCAGCTTCTTTGTGCCATGATTATGTGAAGATTTTCTTGCCTGCCTTCCCACCAGAAACATGCAGCTTCTCCACCTTTTGCTTTCAGAGCACTTGATACAAAGGCATGTCTAAGATTCTTGAAGATTAGCCAGCCGTGTTGTATACATATCTGTTTCTCTCTTTAGATGGTGAGTTCCTTGAGGGTAGAGACTGCCTGTTTTATTTTGAGTCATTAGTGCTGAAAATATTTCCTGGCACAGAGTGTTAGACTATAGTGGCTCAGTGCTTTAATTGCAATTCAGACAGACTTGGGTGGGAAGTTCAAAGTTATTACTCACTAGTTGTATAATCTTGGGAAATTTACCTAATTCCACTTGATGTTAGCTTTCTCATCTATAAAATGTAGACAGAATACCTAGCTCATAAGAATGTTGCAAAAATCAAATGAATTAATATATGTAAAACCTTTAGAACAGCATCTGGCACGATGACTCTGAAGTCACTATTAGCAATGATTGTTTACAGTTTGTATTATTATTACTAGTTCTCACAATTGTTGGAAAGATTGCAAAAGGCTGATCAAACCTAGAAAGTGTCTGGCTTAGTAACTGGCATAGAGTACATGTTCAATGAAAACTGGATATTTTTTATGATTATTACTTTTATTATTAAAAATTGTTGAAGAGATGAGTTTCCTGTTTTCTTAGCTGTTGCCCATCAGAAAGCATTCCTGGAAATTATACTACCTCCAGCACTCAGTATGTCCAAAATTTATCTTATATTTCCCCTCAAACCAGCTGATGTGAAAATGCTCAGTAGAGTAGCCACTTAAACGCTTTCTTCTTCCCTTCCTCCCTTCCTTCCTCTTCCCTTCCTTTTCTGATTTCTCTCCTAATTATCCCATTTCAGTCACCTTGCTCTTGGTGTTTTGAGCTACAGTCCCTGAAATTACTTTAAACTCTGCCTCTCCTTCCCCTAGACATGATCTTTCACTGGTTCCCATAATTTCAGTCCTTGAAATATGTCTGGGATAGATATGGTTGTTTCCTTTTCCGCTGCCATTTCTCTGTTGAAGTTCATATCACCTGCCACCTGGATCACTTCCTATTTTTCTGTAGCCCCTCCAGGCCAGGGACCAAGAATCACTCCAGTGCGATGCACATGATCCAGAAAGGGTCGAAACCTGAACTGCCAAGGGGGCACACAGAAATGTTAATGAGTGTAGCTAAGCAGAGAGCCGTAGTGACCATGACATATGGGAGTGCCCATGTCTTACCTATAGCAGGGTGTTGCTATACAGGAAAGTGCCTGCCCATTGCTTCCCTATGGGGATGCTGGCATTGTTGGACCTTCTGATATTTTAGGGGAAACTGCTAATCTGTACATGGAATCTGCTGATACGGAAATTATGGCAATTACTTCAAATTTAAAAATCAAATTGTTTGGACTAGACAACCCAGGTCGGTTCTGGCTTATAGGTCATTATGTCTAAAGAGATGTTCAAGAGATACTTACAAGAAAAAATGGATCTAGGACTCTAGTTCCGCCTCGCTCCCCCAGGCCTCTGTTGAATCTCTTCCTGCCTCTTGGATTTCCCCTCTTATTTAATTCCACCTCAAAATCCTGTTTATGTTTCTCTTTTTTCATACCATTCATGACAATTGCTCATACCAACTGAGAACCTACTGTGCTCTAAGCACTGAAAGTGAATTGATAATAAGGAAACATTATCCCTGAAACTATTGACAGGGTCCCAGACAAAACCACATTGTTTATGGTAGTGGTAAATAGAAACAATAATCTAACTATTTTGAAAAATCTAGTTTTCTTATCTTTCGTTGCCCTTGGAGGAGAATTATAAATTAAATTTTATGTCTATGACTGAGCTATAAGTATTTCAAATTTTACAAATGTTTAACCAGATCATGGGTTCCTCAATGGCAAGGAACACCTATTAAATATGATTTATATTCAGCGCTCCTATAGATCAGCAAATAGGCAGGTATATAAATGACAACAAATACTTACTTACAAGTCCAGTTAGTACAGGGAGTTAGTTATTAGATCAGTTAGGAGGGGAATCTTATTAATGCAAAATTCACATAATCTTTCAAAGCAGAGCCAAGATCTTTGCTTTGGCCACAGATCCATTGATTGGAAGCTTCCTAGATGGATCAGTGGTCAAGAATCTGCCTGCAATGTAGGAGACATAGGAGACACAAGTTTGCTCCCTGGGTCAGGAAGATTCCTGGAGGAGGAAATGGCAACCCGTTCCTGAATTCTTGTCTGAAAAATTCCATAGGCAGAGAACTGGCAGGCCATCATCCCTGGAGTTGCAAAGCGTAGAACACAACTGAGTTACTGAGCACACACACACATTGAGTGATTGATCACACACTGATTAGAGGTTACAGTTGACTCTCTTGAATGGTTGTGCTCATAAGTTCTAATATTTTCAGTTTCTTTAAACTGAAGCAAGACATCAAGGACATTTCAAAGAAACTTGAATGTGCAGACTTTCTAGATTTTTACACTTTTCTTCTGGTCTTTTACAATGGTTTTGTTGATGTTCAGTTGCTAAGTCGTGTCCGACTATTTGCAGCCCCATGGACTGCAGCATGCCAGGCTTCCCTGTCGTTCACTACCTGCCGGAGTTTGCTCAAACTCATGCCTATTGATTTGGTGATGGCAACCAACCATCTTAGTCTCTGTCACTCCCTTTTCCTCCTATACGCAATCTTTCCTAGCATCAGGGCGTTTACCAATGAGTCGACTCTTCACATCAGGCAGCCAAAGTATTAGAGTTTCAGCATCAGTCTTCCCGATGAATATTCAGGGTTGATTTCCTTTAGGATTGACTGGTTTGATTTCTTTGCTCTCCAACAGATTCTCAAGAGTCTTCACTGGCACCATAGTTTGAAAGCATCAGTGGTCTTGCTCACTACTAATTTGATAATAGTGTCTTTTACCACATTGTCTTTAAAATAGTTGCTATATAGCAATCGTCTGTATTTTCATATAAACAACAATTAGCTATATAAAAGCATATTTTTAATTAGTTTCAGTTCAGTTCAATCACTCAGTCGTGTCCGACTCTTTGTGACCCCATGAATCACAGCACATGATATTTAATCAATTTTTCGGACAACATTAAGAAATACAACTAGAATAAAGAGTATGTGAACTAGGGAGAAGTAAATTTTTGTATTAGTTTCAGTTCAGTTCAATCACTCAGTCGTGTCCGACTCTTTGTGACCCCATGAATCACAGCACATGATATTTAATCAATTTTTCGGACAACATTAAGAAATACAACTAGAATAAAGAGTATGTGAACTAGGGAGAAGTAAATTTTTGATATTCTAGGAGTCAGTCCACCAGCCTTAGATATCCTCTGTGTCATGGTGTGGCTTTGTCTTTTACAAAATGAATGGAAACTATTGATCTATTAGGTCAGTTAGGTGAAGTTTTAGTTAAGTCTGCTCTATTACTGACTGAATTCAGGTGGCATTTGTTGGATTCTTTATAATGCTATTATTTCTACAAATAATATTAATTTCTCACCGTTCAGTGGTCCTTTTAAAGTGCATTTACTTATATTATTGTACTCTTATGAATCCCTAAGAGTAAGACCTTTTTCTCTTTTGACAGATGAGAAATATAATTTTCAGAGAGGTTGAAATGACTTCCTTAAGAGCTTGTAGCTTGAAAATAACAAGAGTGGAGGCTCGTGCCCTGTCGCAGTCTGATCAAGTCCAGGACTCTTCTTGCTCCCCGAGTGCTAGCTCTCCAAACCAGGCTAACTGAACTCCAAGGATTCTTTCAGCTCTAACATGCTCTGATTCTGTGATATATTAGCAATATCCTGTACACATCATCCATTCTACTGCTAAGACCTAGCCATCTCCTTACAGCTCTGTGGCCACTGGCTTGACAAGGAGGGGAGAAAGAGATTAAGTAGAGGGTCCAATTAGTTTCAGACTGGTTGGGTAAATGTTTCGCAACATTTCTGAGCTAGTCCTTCTCTCCTTTTATGAATGATTCTTGCCTTTTTTTGACAGATTGATCTTGAGTGCTGGGTATTTTTCTCTCAGCACATGAGCTGCCAGGTTTTTAGGCTGTGCCCCCCAGGACCAAGATGAGGTGAGAGGTAAGTTGTCTGTACGTATGACTTGACTAAGCAATGCAACCAGGCTGAATGGTCAGAAAGCCCTTCTGTGCTTGGAGCCTTCTTTCATGTCTTAGAAATCTTGATTTATTTCAGGACAGGGAAAATCCAAGCCAGCTCTCAGAGTGGAAATTAAAATCTTAAAACTATGTATGAAAATTGAATATTCCAAATGACCTGGTTTAAACATCACTCTGCATCATTGATCAAATGTAAAAGTTCTTGAAAAGAAGCAGGGGGATTTATGACTAGGTGCAGGACTGGGGAAAGGCTTGGAAAATATTTATGGGTAACTTCAAGGAATTCCAGTGACTTTACTTTCACCTGATTTTGTACCCTCAAGTTTCTGCTTTGGCAATTTCAAGCCTGCAAATGCTTATGGATTGAAAAATATTTTTCTTTGGCTGTATTCTGTTAACTTCTGAATTTAGGGGTGGGAGAGACACTATATATATTTATTTGGACACATTTATCATGCTGTGTGTAAGTATGTGAACATATGTTTTTATTCTTTTAGATTTATCTGTGACTTTCTTGAGGACAGGACCTTTGCTTTAACTATATCTATACCTTCAGACCTAATACAATCTCTGGAAAATAGGAGGCTCCCCATAAATGCTCTATTGATGCATATTGTTTAGTTAACCTTTGTTGAGCACCTTTTTATGCTGAGTCCCATGCTGGCTTCTGAGGGGTTATGTAGACAGAAGGAGAGAGTGGGGGAATTTCAAAATAAACTATACTTTAAACCATAAAATAATATATTTTAAAAGGTGAAGCATAAAGACAGCTACCCTTATGCATTATGACTGACTCCTGAACAACTTGGGCACTGACCCTCTGTGCAGTTGAAAGTCCACATATAACTTAGAGTCAGCCCTCTGCACCTACGCTTCCTCCATATTTGTGGTTCTATATTCATGAATTCAACCTGCAGAGGATCTTGTTATGTAGTACTTTAGTACTCACATCAAAAAAAAAAATTTGTAAAAGTGGCCGGTACAGTTCAAATCCATGTTGTTCAAGGATCAGGTGTAATTTCCTTTGGCAGCCTTCAATAGCTAGCCCTGCAGGTCCATGGGGGTTCATCATTTCATGTATTTATCTTAGATGTCTTGCAAAGAGTCAGAGAATCCAATCAGAGTTTTTTCTCCTTTCAATTGATGAAGAAAGAGATCGATGTACACGTACAATACTGGCTGTTAGATTGCTTGGTCACAATGGTGTAAACACCATCAGCGAATTCCAAACCAGTTTTAGGCACTTATTTCCATGTATATTATATTACTTAATTCTCTGAAATGTTTTATAGGATTGGCAGTATAACACATATTTTTAAAATGCTGTTCCTCTTCCTAGAAGATCTTTCTTCCCTTTGCTGTCTGTTAAATACATCTGATCTTTTGGGATCCAACTCCAGTGATACCTCTTCTGTGATTCCTTTTCCTCCAATCCCAGCCAGATTCATAGGCTTCTTCCTTTCTGCTTCCGTAAAACCTTGCATATACATTGAGCATGGCACTCAAGCAGTTGAAATCCTTTCTGCATGTTGGAACACGAGCTCCTCAAAGCAGCTTCCCCCGCATTTTCCTCATCACGTGCCTGGTTGCTCAATGTAGAACTTTAGGAACTTTTCTTGCTGCATTCTCTGCCTTTTCATTCCATATCAATGGCCCCAACGCCTTTGCATTTTACCCCTAGGTAAACTCCTCTCACCTGTGCCTCCTCGCTTCAGTTCTCAATCTCAGGTCCCTTCAGGCAGCAGCCTCCTGCCAGGTCTCATTGTCTCTACTCTCATGGGTCATGCGGCTTCCCTGGTCAGGATAGTCCAGTGCACATCATGGCAGCTAAGCCGAAACTCCAGGGTGGCCTGGCGTGCTGCGATTCATGGGGTCACAAAGAGTTGGACACGACGGAGCGACTGAACTGAACTGAACTGAAGCCCAAACCCGCAGGTCTTAACATCACATCTGGGACCCCGTGTGGTCTGGTTCCTCCCCGCCTCTCCAGCCCCATCCTGCACCCTTGCTCACTGCGCTTGAGACAGTTCAGCTTCTTTGTCAGACGCTTTTCTACCTTAGGCTGCTCCCTCTGCCTGGGATGCTCTTTCTGTCACTCTTCACCATGTCAGCGGTTGCTCAATCTTCAAATCTTAGCTCAAATGTTGCTTTCACAGAGTGAGCTTTATGAAGCTTCTGGGGTCCTCATCAGAGAAGTCTATTCTTTTTCTTTATAGCGTCAATCAGAACATGTATGCATGCATGCGTGTATATGTTTGCTTATGTCTGTCTCCTCCACTGGAATGCAGATTTGTTGAGGAAGAGATGTATCCATTTTTTGCTTTTTCACTATTATATGTCAGAATTTAATGCCTGAGAAAACACTGGGCATTTGCTAAGAATTTATAAAAATTTAAACGAATGTATGAAAACTGAATTCTTCATATGTGACTGTCACATTGGTACTGTTGAATGGGTCCCTTATTTTTGTTTAGAGTGTTTCTCCATGGTAAAGGTAAGCAAAGTATCTTTTACTAGATATCCACTGGCTGTCAGTTCCCTTTGAGTCCCACCTTCCTGGCACCAAACAGCATTTGGAAGGTGCCAGTTGCCCCATTTATGAGAAGAACCCATCCGAAAACATCCCCCTCTTGCTGTTTGCCTGTAAGTGGTCCATACCTTCACTTACCTGCCCCCACAACCCAAGTGAAGATGGGTCTGTTTACTTCAGTGAGGTCTGTTCAGCAAGCCATTTTAGCCCCATTTCAGGCTGAGGAAACTGAGGCAAACAAAGTATGAAGTGACTTGGCTGAGGTAGGGCAAGGTCTTCCGCCTGCGTGTTGAATAAGGTAGATGAAACAGGCAGGAAAGTGGAGAGACCACGTGTCTGGCCCAGGTTGGCAGCAAGGCCACTGCAGGTAACCACACTTAACCTCCTGCGCTTGATTTGAAGTGCCCTGGTGGTCTGCGAAGGGAGCCCAAACACATCCAACTTAGTGCCAGTAGAGAAATTCTCACTCTGAATATTTCCCAAAGGACATTTTTATTGAAAGAAACATAGCCAAATGGAAAGACACACAGAGGGGTTTCTTATTCATTTCCCTGTGTGCGTGTGTGTGTGTGTATTTTTCTCTTTTGTGTTCCTGAGATTATAGTTTATTTTGAGATTTTAAAATAATTTCCTTGTAACTCATTCATCTTCCTGTTCTAAGGTAGAGTGACTGTTCACATTTTCCAGCCAGTCTTAATGTAGTAGAAAAAATCATAGGTACTGCTGTGTATCTAGGTGCTGGAGGAGGGGGCAGAGTTGGAGCAGGTGGGCTGGGCTAATAAACAGAGCTGGAAAACAGGAAACAGGAGAGGAATTTCCCCAAGTTGCCTTATGCTGGAGCCTGGCCATGCTCTCCTGTGAATCCTAGCCCAGCTCTGGTTTCCTACCCAATTCCTTCCTGGGATTGAGAAGCTGTACCCATCATGGTCCTTCATTGCTCTCTGTCTCAGCACCCCGCCTCCATCCCCACACTGTGCGCTGCCTCTTATGTGTAAGACAGGACTGTCAGCAAGCTCATTCCTGCTTCTTGCCCTGATGCTGGATTGCTGGTTAGGCTTATGGCAAAGACAGCATCAAATTTACAAACATGCATCCTCCCTATCCTCACCAGTTTGCTCATTTTTGCAAGTAAGCCAGAAGAGAGCTCCCTCTGAATATAAAACAAACAAACAAACAAAAAACAAACAAAAAATCCCACATCCTCAGCTGGTCTTAAAGAATCTGGCATAATTTATTCCAACTTGCTTCTTGTTTATTTCATTGTTCTAAACGCGAGCTCATGCAATCCACCTATAAACTGAGTTCCAGATTACCTTCCTGAAGTTTATCTCTGAGAATACCATTCAGACTCTTCTGTGGTTTCCCTCGGGGCCTTTGCTGGACGCTATTTCCTTTGCCTTGAATGGCCTTTCCTAGGATTTTCCTGTCATTACCGAATTCTCTGGACTTAAATCTAATTTTGCTTCCTCCACCTAAAAGCCATCTCTGAGGCCATTAGGGAGAGAGCCCATCTAGCACTGAAGTCTCTGGGTTTGAACCCCAAGTTATTCTCTTGTCAATCTGTGCAATGTAGAACCATTTGCTTTATCTGTGCCTCAGTTGTCATATCTGTATGATGAGAATAATATTTGTATCTATTTCATAAGACTGTGGATAAGATTGATTAAGGAAGTGGTTAGAACAGTTAAGTATTCAGTCATCCTCTACACAATCACAACCGAGCTGTATTTCCATAATAATTACTGAGTTTTCATTCACCCCTTACATTTTCTTAAGGTTATTAATGTTCGAGGCACTTGGTTAGGTAGTAGAAAGAGCGTATTCTCAGCCAGGGATGCTGTATCTGCAGTATTGTGTATTTGTCTCCTGTTCTTGCTCTCAGGCTATAAAAACTACAAAGGTAGAAACTTCCCTTCCTTTCTGAAGGCCTCACATGGTAGTTTCTCAGTGAATGTACTCTGGATTGAATTCCATTTTTCTGTGGATTAAAGAATAGACATGGGTCCTGAAGGATCCACATTTTGCCATCTGATTGGCCCTCATCCCATAGATGATATGGGTTTAAGGATGACTTTTGATAACCTATGAAACTCACATTGCATATAACAGGATAATGTACTAATGACACAACCACCACCAACAGTCACCGCTACCCTTACCCTCATGTACACTGCCTCCATCATCAGCATCACCATTACCACCACAAATACCATCATGACAACTGTCACCATTATATACAGCATCATCACCACCCCCATGACCACCATTACCCCCACCAGCTCCACCACCATCACCATAAACATATGTATTATAATGTTTATTATAATACAGGCAAAGCAAATTAACAGACATTGCTTACTTTCAAGATTACCCAATAACTTTATGAATTATTTTTATCTGCATTTGATGGATGAGAGAAGTGAGTTTCAAATGTAATAGTTTCTTAATTTATATGTTTTCCATTTTAGAAATAAAAATGGCACAATGATTTCATGGCATCTATTCTCTTTTCCCTCCACATCCACGGTTCACCCTTCTTTTCACCTGCTCTGTACCCCAAGAAGCTGACCTCAACAGACTGAATCGTCTAGGTACCCTTCTCTATCATTCAGCTACATTCAACCAATGGAAGCCACTAACAGGAGACTGGAAGGAGGGAGGAGAGAGATTCTATGTTTATTCCCATCCATTCCACTCTTTTATAGACATTGTTGTTCCTTTGGGATGATTTTCTCCAGCGGCGCCAGTTCTCTCTTGGTTCTAAAAACTGCTTCCTCCTCTTTCTTCTGATTTAGGAATAGTAACAACTTCCAGGTGTTGCTAGACATCAAGGTATTTTGTCATCTCTTGTTGCTGCTCCTTAACTCTGATCACACTCCTGTGAGTAATCTTGTAATTAAATACTTTTCAATTATCTCTTGAGCATGCCACTTGTTTCATGCCTGGACCCTGAATAATGCAATATAATATACAATATACCAAGTATCAAATATAAAATACCATCCTTGAAACAAGAAGGAAGGAAGAAAGAAAGAGATGAAGAAAATAAGGAAAAGGGGAGGAAGGAAGGAAGGGAAATGAACTTAAATTTCTACCACCAAAATAGAATCATTATTATAATTTTAGTGTGTTTATATTTAGTTTTTGTTTTCCACGTAATTTTTATGTAGTTGTTATTGCAGCATGCATAAATTTATGCTTCCCAGTTTTTTTCACTTCATTAAGTTGTCCAGTCATTTTTTTTAAACATTGCTTGGTCTTCATAAACATTACTTTTAATGATTGAATAATATTCAGTTGGATGATCTTTCAATATTTTTGGTTATAAGCAATGTTTTTTCCATATTTTAGTTTCACATATGATAGATTCCCTGAAGTATGATTCTGGGGATCAAAGGAAATGAGTATATTTTTACTCTCAGTTTTATTTGCAAACTTCAATCAAGGGAGTTTTATTTTAGAAGTTAATATTAATCTCATTATTTAAGTTCAGTTCAGTAAGTTCAGTTCAGTTGCTTAGTCATGTCTGACTCTTTGTGACCCCATGGACTGCAGCATGTGAAATTTCCCTGTCTATGACCAACTCCTGGAGCTTACTCAAACTCATGTCCACCGAGGTGGTAATGCCATCCAACCATCTCATCCTCTGTCATCCACTTCTCTTCCTGCCTTCAATCTTTCCCAGCATCAGGGTTTCTCCAATGTTCTTCATATCAGGTGGCCAAAGTATTGGAGTTTCAGCTTCAGCATTAGTCCTTCCAATGAATATTCAGGACTGATTTCCTTTAGGTTGAACTGGTTGGATCTCCTTGCAGTCCAAGGGACTCTGAAGAGTCTTCTCCAACACCACAGTTCAAAAGCTTCAATTCTTCCATGCTCGGCTTTCTTTATAGTCCAACTTCATATTCATATGTGACTACTGGAAAAACCATAGCTTTGACTAGACAGAACTTTGCTAGCAAAGTAATGTCTCTGCTTTTTAACATGCTGTCTAGGTTGGTCATAACTTTTCTTCCAAGGAGTAAGCATCTTTAATTTCATGGCTGCAGTCACCATCTGCAATGATTTTAGAGCCCCCAAAATAAAGTTTGTCACTGTTTCCATTGTTTCCCCATCTACTTGCCATGAAGTAATGGGACCAGATGCCATGATCGTAGTTTTCTGAGTGTTGAGTTTTAAGCCAGCTTTGTCACTCTCCTCTTTCACTTTCATCAAGAGGCTTTTTAGTTCTTCACTTTCTGCCAAAAGGGTGATGTCATCTGTGTATCTGAGGTTATTGATATTTCTCCTGGCAATCTTGATTCCAGCTTGTGCTTCATTCAGCCTGGCATTTTGCATGATGTACTATGTATATCAGTTAAGTAAGCAGGGTGCCAATATACAACCTTGACATACTCTCTTCCTGATTTGGAACCAGTCTGTTGTTCCATGTCCAGTTCTAACTGTTGCTTCTTGACCTGCTTACAGATTTCTCAGGAGGCAGGTCAGGTCATCTGCTATTCCCATCCCTTGAAGAGTTTTCCACAGTTTGTTGTGATCCCATAGTCAAAGCCTTTGCCACAGTCAATAATGGAGAAGTTTTTCTGGAACTCTCTTGCTTTTTCGATGATCCAGCAGATGTTGGCAACTTTATCTTTGGTTCCTCTGCCTTTTCTAAGCCCAGCCTGAATATCTGAAAGTTCACAGTTCATGTACTTTTGAAGCCTGGCTTGGAGAATTTTGAGCGCTATTTTGCTAGTGTGTGAGATGAGTGCAATTGTGTGGTAGTTTGAATATTCTTTGACATTGCCTTTGTCAGAGATTGGAATGAAAATTGACCTTTTCCAGTCCTGTGGCCACTGCTGAGTTTTCCAAATTTTCTGGCATTTTGGGTGCAGCACTTTCTCAGCATCATCTTTTAGGATTTGAAATAGCTCAACTGGAATTCCATCACCTCCAGGAGTTTTGTTCATAGTGATGGTTCCTAATGCCCACTTGACTTCACACTCCAGGATGTCTGGCTCTAGTTGAGTGATCACATCATCATGGTTATATGGGTCATGATGATCTTTTTTTGTAGTTCTTCTGTGTATTCTTGCCACTTCTTCTTAATATCTTCTGCTTCTGTTAGGTCCATACCATTTCTGTCCTTTATTGTGCCCATTTTTGCGTGAAATGTTCCCTTGGTATCTCTAGTTTTCTTGAAGAGATCTCTAGTCTTCAAGAAAACAAAGGTAGGCCAAAGGCTAACAGAGTTTTGCCAAGAGAATGCACTGGTCCTAGCAAACACCCTCTTCCAACAACACAAGACTCTACACATGGACTTTACCAGATGGTCAATACGAAAATCAGATTGATTATACTCTTTGTAGCCAAAAATGGAGAAGCTGTATACATTCTTTAAAGGGGAGATGAAAAACATATATGGTTATTTTCATAATTGTTTTGTTCCGTATGGTTTTTGCTTTCTATGTATTTTTTTCTTACTATTTTCCCCATCTTTTGTTTTCTAAACTCAGTGTCTAGGTTTCTTTCATGACTTGTAAACATTCTTTTGTTTTTACTGCACTTACGACTTTCTTGAAGTTTTCTTGCAGTTTAAATGCATTTTAAACTAATAATTATAAGTAAAATGATATTTTTAAAATACTTTCTGCACTGTGGCTTTTTTGCATCAGTTTTTGTTTTCAAAAATATTGCCTTATAAAATATTTTTTTATCTTGATAATTGAGTTATTTGGGCATTCTCTTAAGTTTTGCTCCTGAGGCAAGCATCTCATGTGCCTCATCTTAATCATGGCACTGAACCTCATCTCTTATTCATTGTGGCACCTCCAGTCCTTAGCATGCTGCAGCACCTGGAAGGTGTATGGTACTTCCTGTTTGCTTGTTGCTTTGGTTTATTATGTTACATCTTACATATGGAGCATTTTGAAAAAGAGATTCTCTAGCTGGTTGGCATGAATCACTTCCCTGTCCACAGAAACAGACTTTCCCATGCCCTCCACTGCCCGCTGTCTGGGTAAATGAAGCATTTCTGAGGCAAAGGCTTTTGTAAATGTGCTTTAGAGCACTCTGTTTGATTATGGTTGCCTTTCCTTACACAAATACTATCTAAATATTATGATGAGAAATAAAAATAAAACAAAAATACTGAAAGATGAAAAAGGAAAACCAACAATCCATTCTTCTTTCTCCAGGATTAAGCATTGAGGAAAAGTATAAAACAATTATGGCTTCACCTAATCGACTGCAGCTGTGCAAACAGACAAACACACTAGGAGACGGGTGTCCCCCATCCTACACCATGAACATCTTGATATCTGGATTTGTTTCACTTTGCCCAAGGCAAGGTGTGTGTAGGAAGAATGAAACCAGGCCCCCTGGTTGAAAGGGGAAGGGATATATCCTTTCTGAACAGTTGAACTTGAGCTTGAGCCCATGGGATTTGATTATGCTGAGGTTCCAATCTCCAGACTCCCTTGTCAAGAGGAAAAGAACCATCAGGTGTCGGAACAAATCGGTGAAGATCAGAGCAATGGTCTGCTTTCTAGGTTTCATCTTATGTGGGATTTTTTTGTGTTTTGGTCAATGTATGTCAGATATTTTATATTTGTCTTGCTCTCATTTTATTTATAGAAGTGTGTGTGGTTATCCTCATTCTTTAGATGAGGAGATAGGAGTTCAGAATGGCTGATGGCTGAAAGTTAAACAACTTTTCTAATTAGTAGTGTGGAATTTTGGATTTGGATCCTCATTGCTTAACTCTGAAATCTGTAGTCTTTCTATGACATCATGCTCCATAACCAGTTTTATCTTCAGAGCTCAGGAATCCAGCTTCTATCCTTTCTACGTACTTCTATCTCCTACCTAATTTGTTAAACCTCCAACCTCTCCTCCACTATCCTGCTCACAACTGCCCCATTGTCTTATTCTTGTTATATGCCTCTTTTAGCAAAGGATTCCCTTGTGGTCTGATTTATTTATTTTTTTTTTTTTAGAGCCATGGAGATTTAAGGTTAAAAGGAGTCACCAGAAAGGGCTTACACAAAGAGAGGATCAATGAATCTTATTCATTTTTGTAAACTGCTTACCACTCTAGAGGAGCACTTGGTACATAAGAAGGTATCAAATACCTGTGTGTTAAATAAATAAAATTTAAAACACACACAAGGATCTTGATTTTTAAAGTTTTGTTTAATGGATTACTATAGTGATTTCATAGATTAAATTTTTACTGAAATTCTTGTTAGTGTTTCATCAGATTCTAGCATGATATATTATACTTAAGATTTCCTAGTTGAATTTTAATAAACAGAATCTTGGGTCTACATTGTCTACCTGCTACAATGTTTATTAATAAGTATAATCAGGAATATTGAAAATGGAACTACCATCAGTTCAGTTCAGTTCAGTTCAGTCGCTCAGTCGTGTCCGACTCTTTGCGACTCCATGAATCGCAGCACACCAGGCCTCCCTGTCCATCACCATCTCCCGGAGTTCACTCAGACTCACGTCCATCGAGTCCGTGATGCCATCCAGCCATCTCATCCTCAGTCGTCCCCTTCTCCTCCTGCCCCCAATCCCTCCCAGCATCAGAGTCTTTTCCAATGAGTCAACTCTTCGCATGAGGTGGCCAAAGTACTGGAGTTTCAGCTTTAGCATCATTCCTTCCAAAGAAATCCCAGGGTTGATCTCCTTCGGAATGGACTGGTTGGATCTCCTTGCAGTCCAAGGGACTCTCAAGAGTCTTCTCCAACACCACAGTTCAAAAGCATCAATTCTTCGGTGCTCAGCTTTCTTCACAGTACAACTCTCACATCCATACATGACCACAGGAAAAACCATAGCCTTGACTAGGCGGACCTTAGTCGGCAAAGTAATGTCTCTGCTTTTGAATATACTATCCAGGTTGGTCATAACTTTTCTTCCAAGGAGTAAGCGTCTTTTAATTTCATGGCTGCAGTATAATCAAGCAATTGCACTTCTGGGTAATTTACATGAAGGAAATGGAAAAAAAACTTACTGGAAACACTTTCTGCACCTATTACAGCGTTATTCACAATAGCTAAGACATGGAAACAAATGTGTTCCATAGATGAATGGGTTAAGAAGATACGGTGCATATATACAATGGAATATTATTCAGCCATAAAAAGAAGAAATTTCTGCCATTCACAGCCAGATGGATGGGCTTGAGGGCATTATGCTAAATGGAATAAGTCAGACAGAGAAATACAAACACCATTTGATCTCACTTATGCAACCAAACAAGACCAACTGAGCTCATAGACACAGAGAACAGGATAATGGCAACCAGAGGTGGGATGGGTGGTGGGCAAAATGAGTGAAGGTTGTCAGAAGATAGAAACTTGCAGTTACAAAAAAATAAGTCCTGGGGCTGTAATGTGCAGCATGGTGTCTCTATAGTTAATAATACTGTATTTTATATTTGAACGCTGCTAAGAGAATAAATTTCAAAAGTTCTCATCACGCAGAAACAAATTATAACTATCTGGTGATGGCTGTTAACTAAACTTATTATGTGATCTTTTCACAATATATAAATATATTGAATCATTATGTTGTACACCTGAAACCAATATAATGTTATATGCCAATTATATCTTAATTTAAAAGAAGGTCCTCCCTGATGTGAGAGGCTACAGAGTGACTGTGATAAAGGTGCTCTTACGCTGGCAGAGGACAGTGCTTACTCCAAGTGGAGCATCCTTATTTGGCTTCTACTGGAAGCAGCTCTGGGAGATCCTGGAAGCAAGCAGTCTTGTGGAGAAAAGGATAGAGAAGCAAACTTCTGCTTAAAATGAGAAAGAGCTTTCCAGCAGGTATAGCTGCCCAAAGATGGAATGGGCCAGCACAGAAAACAGTGACTCCATCTTCAAAATTATTTAAAGAGAGGCTACATAAAGACCTGCTGGGGAAGTTGGATAAGAAATTTCTATTGCAACTTGAAGTTCCGAGCTTATGAATTCAAAGAATGACACCTCGTTAAAAAAATACAAGTAAACAATGTGATAAAGAAAACTTTTAAGAAAGAATCAGTCCAGAATAAGCCAGGAAGGTTAAATCATGGGTATGTATCTATACTAGATACTTAGCATCTGTGTGACATCAGGGCATGAGACACCAAGTCCAAAGATCTGAACTTGGAATCAGAAGTCCCAACTTCTTTGAAATGCTTTTTGACCTTGGACAAGTCCCTTGTCCTCTCTGAGCCAAAGTTTTCTCTTATTTTAAAATAAATGAGATGATTGAGACACCTGGTATATATCTCAGGTTCCACTGAACTCTAAAAAGCAATGATTCTGAGGTTCAGTTCAGTTCAGTTCAGTCACTCAGTTGTGTCCGACTCTTTGCGACCCCATGAATCGCAGCACGCCAGGCCTCCCTGTCCATCACCAACACCCAGAGTTCACTCAGACTCACGTCCATCGAGTCAGTGATGCCATCCAGCCATCTCATCCTCTGTCGTCCCCTTCTCCTCCTGCCCAAGAGTTCACACTCTCAGAGAGGGTGTATGTCAGCTTCAGAAGGTAATAATGTAAAACATCCTCCTGCAAATGACTCCCTTCAGGCACATCCTAGATCTGGGTGAGCAGTGGTGGTAGTTGTTATCACCCTCTCATATCCCAGAAACCCACAAAGAGTGCCTTACATCCTCAGTCCTAGGGACATTGTTGTGTGGAAACATGACTTGCAGGTTTTGAACCAAACCCAACAGAATGTTTCAGGTTTGCTCTTGGCAAAGACCTTCTTTCCCTGCTCCCTAATAAAGGATTAGAAAGCCAGGAGAGGTCTCACATGGCTCTTCTTGGCTGTTGCCTCCCTCTTTAAACAATGGCTGGATGCGTTCTGTAGGAAGAAAAGGAAACATATGGATTGAATTTCCCCCAAGTGCACTGTGGCCTAGGAGTGGATTGGGGGCTGGGTGTGGGGGCAAGTAGAGGGGAAGGCTTTGGCATAGCACATCAGGGAACTTAGTGAAACCTGGGTCCCATGAGAAGTGGTGGGGTGAGGGCTGGGGGTCAATAACTAGCTGTGGCCAGGTGTGCTCTCAACTGGCTGCAGTGGAACAGACATATCCAGGGGACCTTTGGAAAAGGAGGACTAAGTATAGTGATGTTGTAATGGGAAACAGGGAGAAGATGTGGTCATCAAGTCAGGCAGAGGCATCCAAAATTTCTGGAGTCCTCCAGGGTGTGAATGTCGAGGGATCCTTCCTGAATAAGGCAGGCCTGGCTCTATCCTATGCCTTGCGCAATAGGATTGGAAGTTTGAAATTTAATTAGGCTTAATCAGAACACCATTAAACAATGTGTGTGAATCCTGCATCTCTAGCCAAACTACTCAGAGCTCATCAAATGGAAAGTCATGATGGGGACTTTCATTGGCACTGCAGCCACATTTGTAGATGGCATCTTGGAGAATAAGAAAGAGAAGTAGGGTTATTTGAGAGTTATAAGCTCATCTTTGTATTTTTGTATGATACATTGTGCTTCCATCCACAAAGCCTTCTCATATGTCTCTGTCTTTGTGACCAATTCTGCTTTCCCCTTTGTTGTCTGAGTTTCCTGCCATGGGTGCCCATGCTAGTGAGATCATGATTCCCCCAGGACCAACGAGCCATATAAAGCTGCCCTGTCACATGTACATGAGATTTGGGAATAAACTGTAGTTTTACATGTGTATCCCTTATTCCAAACACCCATGAGTTTGGGATTGTTTTCTCTTATTTCTGATCCTGGATGTTTGTTACTGTTACTTGTTACTATCTTACTGTTACAGAGTAAAAACCTAAAAGCTGAGAAGTTGGCTGTTGGAGTGATTCCATCCTGGTGTTTTCCTCCGGGGAACCTTGTATGTGACTTTTGTAGTCTCCCTTAGAATGAAACTTTTTAGTTTACGTGCGGCTCAAAGAACAGAAAATGCCCAGAAGCCTAAATGACAAGCCTTATCTCATTTCTTTGTAAAAAATTCTGCCTGGTCTTAGACTAGATTGAACCTTGCCCATCTCCTTTGGACTTGGTTTTGAATTCCCAATTCAAATGGGAAAAGTGCAGATTCTATAGACAAAAATCTCCTTCTCCAGCTCCTAAATTTAGGTTAGTCTGGCTTTATCCCTTCTCAGTGGTTGGAGCTCCCATTATACCATGTCATCAATGAACCCATCATTTAAGACATCCTAAGGCAGAGGAACCAGAAATCAAATTGCCAATATCTGCTGGATCATGGAAAAAGCAAGAGAGTTTCAGAAAAACATCTATTTCTGCTTTACTGACTATGCCAAAGACTTTGACTGTGTGGATCACAATCAACTGTGGAAAATTCTGAAAGAGATGGGAATACCAGACACCTAACCTGCCTCTTGAGAAATCTGTATGCAGGCCAGGACGCAACAGTTAGAACTGGACATGGAACAACAGACTGGTTCCAAATAGGAAAAGGAGTACATCAAGGCTGTATATTGTCACCCTGCTTATTTAACTTATAGGCAGAGTACATCATGAGAAATGCTGGACTGGAAAAAACACAAGCTGGAATCAAGACTGCCAGGAGAAATATCAATAACCTCAGATATGCAGATGACACCACCTTTATGGCAGAAAGTGAAGAGAAGCTAAAAAGCCTCTTGATGAAAGTGAAAGAGGAGAGCGAAAAAGTTGGCTTAAAGCTCAACATTCAGAAAACGAAGATCATGGCATCTGGTCCCATCACTTCATGGCAAATAGATGGGGAAACAGTGGAAACAGTGTCAGACTTTATTTTTTGGGGCTCCAAAATCACTGCAGATGGTGAC
>SJYX01000733.1:54422-78134 GCA_006410675.1 Oreotragus oreotragus | reverse complement strand
TGAGCGACTGAACTGAACTGAACTGAAACAAGTAGATGAGAATAGAACGAGGGGAGAAGCCTTTGCAGCAACTTATGAAAGAAAGCCATGAGTTTTAATGGACAGAATGAGGCATGGTGTTTTGTGCCTGCCAACTAACTACTGTGGTCCCTGGCTGCATTATTAGGACTTCAGTATTTTGATGGAAATGAGGCAGTCCTACTCTTCCCTCTGCTGCTCAGATGCATCTGAATCATCATTTCTTGGCACTACACTCTAAGTGTGATTTTAACAAGGAGTTGAGCAATGCGTTGGTGAGATGGTTTGGAATATCTTTCTGTGAGTGAGACTGGCAAGAGCTAGGGCCACTGATTCTGGAGAAGAAAGAACTCAGAAAGCACAGGATGGATCTTTCCAAATACCATATAGTTGTCATGAGGAGGAAAGTCAGATCAGCTCTATGACCTTCAAGACACGCCTCAAACCCCTCTCTAAACTCACTAAAAGTGAGTTTTCTCACTTTTGTAAGAAATCCCTTAGGAAAATTAATCTTGAAACAAACTATGTAACTATGCAAAATACATCAGTTCAAATTTCATTTGATCAAGTCAAATAAATGAAACTGAATCCATGCTCTGGTTGGGTGGGTGCAGAGTGTCCAGAGTGCCTGCTGGTTAGCTCTTTCCTTCAGCTCTCTAAGGATACACAGAAAAGCCCTTTGCAGAGCTTCTGGGACCCCATGACATGCAGTGTGAAGAGCCCTGATTTAGTTTCTAAGATTCCTACTAACTCTAAAGCCTTAACTTCCCATAGCCCATATGTTCTGGCTGTGAAACATCAGGGCAGACTTTTGATAGCTTGAGGAAAAGATAGGCCATCAAAGGCAGGGGTTTGGGAAGAGATAGTTCCAGTGGAAGGTGCAGAGGAGCCAGGGAGCACTGGACAGTCTGTCTGAAACACACAAACGTGTTGTGAGGTGTAAATCAAGACCTCATAACTGTCTAGTAAGACCTGCAGATGACAGCTTTGTTTGGTCTTCGTTTCATTAGAAATTCTTGAAGGCTGTCTCTTGTTTACTGGAGTTTTCTCTAACATCATTTGCCTCTTTAGTCCACCTCTTTTTATAGTAGCCCTGAAGTTTGAGGATTATCCCAGGGCTGGAGCTGGGCCCTACTTGGCTTAAGCAGTCATGATGATCCCTTCTTCTTGACAATGATTGGCCCAGGGAACCAGGCATCAACCAATCAATGTGTACTCATTTCAGTTCAGTTCAGTCACTGAGTCGTGTTCAACTCTTTGCAACCCCATGGAATGCAGCACGCCAGGCCTCCTGTCCATCACCAACTCCTGGAGTTCACTCAGATTCACGTCCATTGAGTCGGTGATGCCATCCACCCATCTCATCCTCTGTTGTCCCCTTCTCTTCTCACCTTCAATCTTTCTCAGCTTCAGGCTCTTTTCTTTTCTTTTTTTTTTTTAATGAGTCAGGTCTTCACATCAGGTGGCCAAAGTATTGGAGTTTCAGCTTCATCATCAGTCCTTCCAATGAACATTCAGGACTGATCTCCTTTAGGATGGACTGGTTGGATCTCCTTGCAGTTCAAGGGACTCTCAAGAGTCTTCTCCAACACCACAGTTCAAAAGCATCCATTCTTCAGTGCTCAGCTTTCTTCATAGTCCACCTCTCACATCCAAACATGACTACTGGAGAAACCATAGCCTTGACTAGATGGATTTTTGTTGGCAAAGTAATGTCTGTACTTTTTAATATGATGTCTAGGTTGATCATAGCTTTTCTTCCAAGGAATAAGCGTCTTTTAATTTCATGGCTGCAGCCACCATCTGCAGTGATTTTGGAGCACCCCAAAAGAAAGCCTGCCACTGTTTGCACTGTTTCTCCATCTATTTGCCATGAAGTGATGGGACTGGATGCCATGATCTTAGTTTTCTGAATATTGAGCTTTAAGCCAACTTTTTCACTTTCCTCTTTTGCTTTCATCAAGAGGCTCTTTAGTTCTGCTTNGGGCTGCTGTCTATGGGGTCACACAGAGTCGGACACGACTGAAGTGACTTAGCAGCAGCAGCAGCATGTGCTTCATATGTTTATTTTGCATTGTGTTATATTATAATTACCTAGATACTACTTCCCAGGGAAGTAACTAGCATACTTTATAATTGAATGATTACAGTGATATAGCCCTATCTTCACTCCTTGATATCTGCCAGAGGGTATGAAAAGACAAAGGATATCAAGAAAAGCTTCTTGAGTAAATGAAATATTTACTTCAGTGTCCTACTATTACAGATGAGAAAATTGACCCTCAAAGGAGATCAATGACTTAAACAGACTCTCAGTGAAATCTTTTCAAGAAAAGACCACGTCCAACTTATCTTTGTATTCCTGATGCCCAGGACAGCATCTGGCACATATTAGACAATGTACATATTGTGTTGAGTTGAAACAGAATTCTGGAGACCACAAATCTAGTTAGTGGCAAGTCCAGGGCTGTAGATAGGTATTTTGACTTTAAAACTCTTGGCCTGTAGTCAGATTAAATCATAACTAAGATGCTCAAGATATTACCAAAAAAAAAAAAAAAATAGGTGACATGACAGCATCTCTTAAATTTTAGACTTGGCAGATAGCTCTTATCTATTTTTCCTTTAAACCGGATATCCCTTTTTATTGTCCAGTACAAATCATGCAAGACTTAAAATATGTGGTTGGCTTAACACTGAGAAAACCATTTCCTTTCTTTTTGATAAATATTGCAGATTTTGAAAAACACCTTCAAGTACCAAGTCTATAATGAGGTTTATTCAAGAAAGGACATCTATAAAAAGTGAAGGTTTTTCATGTCCCTCATGGCTATTTCTGAAAATATTAGGTACACACAGATGCTGAGAAATGTCTCAAGTAAGCAAAGTTAAATATAATAGTTAGAGGATCTAGGACTACAAGGGGGCATCCAAAAGGAATAACAAATTATTTTGCTATATTTCCTCCTGTACACCAGAGGGCTCTGTGCCAAATATGGCTGCCTGTTTACTTCCTGGCGATCAAAGCTCTAATTAAGCAATCTTTTTCTGTAAAGGGCCAGCAAATGCTTTATTCTTTGCCAGCCATGTGATCTAGCTTGCAACTATTCAACTCTGTTGTCATAGCAGGAAAGTAGCTATAGACTATGTGAATGAATAAACATGGCTGTGTTCCAATAAAACTTTATTTATGCACAGTGGCACTTGATTTCACACAACTTTCATATATCACAAAATAGTATTGTTTTTTAATTTTTCTAAATCATTAAAAATGGAAAAATCATTTTTATCTCACAGGCTATACAAAAACTGGCAGAACAAGCCTCCTGGTTTGGAGGCTATAATTTGTCAACTTCAGGTCCAGTTAATAACACTAATGATGACAATGATGATAAGTTACTGATTTCCTGTTATACTAGCAGGCACTATATCAATTTTCCCACCTGTTTTTTTTTAATAAACTTTTTTAAAGAGTGATCCATTTTTCAAAGGAGGAAACAAAAAGGCTAATTTGGTTAGTGTCATTAAGTAAGTAAGTAGAAGAGCTGAGAATGAAGCCCAGATCTGTAAATCTTAGAAGCTATGCTTCTCAGCATTATGCCATATTGTATCTTATTTTAAAATATGCAGTTTTAGACAACTCTTTCACTAATAAACTATGGTTTAGTTTTACAGTCTTTGGTGGAAAGAACACCCTACTGGAAACTAAAGCGCCTGAATCTTGGTACCAGTCATGCCAATAACTCCTCATGTAACCTTAGTAAAACTCTTAAATTTTCCGAGTCTCAGTTTCTTCATCTGTGAGACAAAGGGGTTGGAGAGTGGCAGCGGTTTTCAAGAGCAAGGGTGATTTTGTCCCCCAAGGATGTCTGGCTACATCTGGGTACATTTTTGCTTCTATTTTCTCCATGTGATTGGCATCTAGTGGGTAGAGTCTAGTGGGTAGAGCTGTTAAATGTCATACAATGTATAGGACCCTCCCCCCCACCCCACCCCATGACAAATTCTTAGTACTTATGCAATACAAAATGTCAACAGTGCCAAGACTGAAAAACCCTGGACTGGGCACCAAAACACATTTTTCTACTTCTGAGAATCGGAATTCTTTTGTATTCATTGAAGTACAGTTGATCTTGAACAACATAGGGGTTAGGGGTGCTGACTCCAACTCCTGCACAGCAGAAAATTCACGTACTGCTATCTCTGCCTCAGAAACAAAGGGACTGATAAATGACTCACCCATGCCAAGAATCTGAAATAGTTTGGGTAGAATCAACACTCAACCCCTACTTCTTTTGATTCCACATACTGTGACCTCTAATAGAACACAAACTTTGAAATCCCTGTTATTCAAGGGTTAACTATATATATAATTAAAATCCAAGTCCCTTCTTTCTGAATCACAGATTCTTTTCTTGTAAAATAAGAGAATTAAACCATATAATCTCTGAGATTCTTTCCAGGTTTGAAATGCTCAAGCCTATGATTAACATGAAAATTTAAAAAATAAATGTTATGCTATTAAATCCAAGATAATACAAATCACTTTATATTTTTGTCTCAAGAACCGGTATTGCCCAACTCCCTCATCCCCGCAGGGCAAGAGTTGCAAATTTGCAGTCTTTGGGCTGAACTCAGCCTGCAGATGTGTTTTGTTTGGCTTGTAGAATATATTAGATCTTTGTGAATTACTGGCCAAGGTGGATATTTCCAGTAAACATTCACTTTTTTGGCTTCTCTGAAAAAATGAGGAGACTGAGCAATACATAGTGCTGGTGAGTCAAAATCAGTTAGATTATGTCCCTTCAGATGGGGCTGAGTTCTCCAGCTTACCAGGGGTCCCCGTTCATGGGTCTGAATTAGAGACCTACCCACCTTCACTTATTTATCTTAACCTGTATCTCTACCTGCTTGGTGGCTGAGTTTGCTATTCTTGGCCTAGAATTCTCTGGCCACTCATGGAATGCTCAGAAATATACAGGGTTGGCCCCTTGGAATTATGCATTCTTAGAATAAATGAAATAGATGTTAAGCCCTGCAATTGGGTCTCAATAAACAAGTAGAGGCATTACTTTGCCGACTAAGGTCCGTCTAGTCAAGGCTATGGTTTTTCCTGTGGTCATGTATGAAACAGTGGCTGACTTTATTTTTCTGGCCTCCAAAATCACTGCAGATGGTGACTGCAGCCATGAAATTAAAAGATGCTTGCTCCTTGGAAGGAAAGTTATGACCAACTTAGACAGCATATTAAAAAGGGGAGACATTACTTTGCCGACAAAGGTCCATCTAGTCAAGGCTATGGTTTTTCCTGTGGTCATGTATGGATGTGAGAGTTGGACTGTGAAGAAGGCTGAGTGCTGCAGAATTGATGCTTTTGAACTGTAGTGTTGGAGAAGACTCTTGAGAGTCCCTTGGTCTGCAAGGAGATCCAACCAGTCCATTCTGAAGGAGGTCAGCCCTGGGATTTCTTTGGAGGGAATGATGCTGAAGCTGAAACTCCAGTACTTTGGCCACCTGATGTGAAGAGCTGACTCATTGGAAAAGACTCTGATGCTGGGAAAGATTGAGGGCAGGAGAAGAAGGGGACAACAGAGGATGAGATGGTTGGATGGCATCACCAACTCAGTGGACATGAGTTTGGGTAAACTCTGGGAGTTGATGATGGACAGGGAGGACTGGCGTGCTGTGGTTCATGGGGTCGCAAAGGGTTGGACACGACTGAGTGACTGAACTGAACTGAACAGAGTGGGCTGAAGGGAGAAAAGCAGTACTGATTCTCGTATAGCTACGTGGCTGTCACCAGAACTCATTCTAATCCAGCCATACATGAGGTGGGTGAGAGGTAAGGATGGAGTGGGAAAGACCTGAATGTAGCTACCTGCACACACCAATCGAAAAAGCTGAATGGATTTCAGACACCTTTGCTGGGGACACATTTTAAGGGAACATAAAATAATATTAACAAGGTTTCTTACTGTATTACCTTTGCCCACGTGAATGAGTGGAGAGCTAAATAACAATGTAAAATAGACAGTTTGATCAAGTAGCACCTTTTTTACTCAAATGATCACAGGGAGTCAGCAACACTAGTAGCAATGCTGGTGGTGTCATTGGTTCACCAGCTCCAGCCACTGTGGTGGCGGCTGTGATGAGGACTAACGGAGGGAATAGTTGACAGCAGCAATGGTGCTAAGAGAGAAAGTGAAGCCACCCATCATGTCCGACTCTGTGTGACTCCATGGACTATAGCCTACCAGGCTTGTCCATCCACGGGATTTTCCAGGCAAGAGTACTGGAGTGGCTTGCCATTTCCTTCTCTAGGGGATCTTCCTGACCCAGGGATCAAACCCGGGTCTCCTGTATTGCAGGCAGACGCTTTACCCTCTGAGCCACCAGGGAAGCCCAGCAAAGGTGCTAAGTCTTAGGCAATCAGGCACCTAAAAGCAGTACCAGGGCTAGATGGCTAGATATAAGTGGCATGTCTGTGGGATGAACAGAACCTGGACTGCTAAGCCACGGTCTTACTAGCTGTGATGGTGAGTGAAGGTTGATGGCGGCTATAAAACTTTGTGATTCTGTATTCTAACTAGAGGGCTCATGCCTACCTTGCCTTCACTTCCATTAGCATAATGCAGAAGAACGTTTCTCCTTCCCACTTCAAAAACCAATGAGAAGGAATTCTGGTCTCCCAATTATGGCAGGGGCAGCAACTGAATTAGGAATAGAATTCCAGCCTTGAAGGGCTCCTTAGTAGGATGGTGGTGCCTAGGCTGCATGATACTTACCGGGAAGCAGTTGCATGCAGTGACCGTCACGACAGATTCACAGACATTGGTCGGCACTGTTGGAGACTCTCAGAAATAATGGTGTAAGAGAATTCTACAAACTAGACTCCTGCCTTCGTCAAGAGGTGAGGCTTTTATATTTGGATCTTTGATATTTGAATGCAAACATGAATGGCAGAACATTTATATTCACTGTCTAGGGAATGCTCCATACTTGATCTACACAACTTAATATATAATTAGATAATTCAATAAGTTAGATGAACCTTGACTGAGGCCTGTTTTATACGAAGCATCATGATAGGCCCCTTAAAGCATTACTCAGTGAATGCAATGCCCTCTGTCTGAAAAGATTTTTAATTTCATAGAAAGACTAGATGAGAGTACCTGAACATGGAGTAATGTCCAGTACAAAAGGGAATCAGTGTATTTTTTCTGGATACTATGTGCAGGCATTTAGATAAATCCTTAGAATTTGGTTTCAACCAGGCATGCAGATTGAGAAATACAAAGTCCAAAGGAAGAAGCAATTCAATCAATCTGATTCAGAAAGACTTTTGGCAGGAGTTGGGATCTGAGCCAGCACTGAATGGTGGGTAGTATTTCGAATAGCACACACCAGGAAATAAGAGCATTTCAGGGAGCGGAAACCATGAATTAGAAAAGTGTGGCCGTTTCAAGATTGGATGGATTACTAGGTATACTTAGGAGAGCTGTCAAAGGCTGGGCTAGAAAGATAGGCTGAAGGACATAGTGAGGATTTCATTGATAATTAAAGACAATAAAAAGTAAGTGAATGTGTAGGGGGTAGAGAAACAGTATATTTATCAATCTCTGAATTATTTCCCTAGTTCCAGAAAACTAGACCTATGTAATTCCTCCCTCAAAACACATCCTGCTCAAGGTCTCATACCAGACTACATAAAAAACAAGTAATATTACACCAGTATCAGGGTGTCTACCCCTAAATCCAGGGAAGCTTAGCCTTGGCCACCCTCTCTGACCCCTGGGAGTTCCCTATCACTCCCATTTTTATTTCTAACGAGAACCTAATTTTCCCTCCTGGAAATTCTGGTTCTGTCCATGCCCAAATCATGACTGAGCCTGCCATCCTCTTGAAAAACTATGGACACCATAATTTTCTCCGTATCTGTGGGGGTTGTGTCTTGCTTTCAGTGACCAGTCTCGTGGCAGTTTCCATTTTTCTATTTTTTTTTTCCATCTTATTTGCTAAAGAGTCATTCATCTTGGATTAGATTCATAAAATATAAAAATGATGAAAATACTAATTTGGCAGCAATGAGGGGATGGTCTAATAGAAAGCAAGACTGTGGGACGCAATATGGGCCTGAACTCAGCATTTAGGGGAAGAAACAGATAGAAAGGAATGGTCAGGAGAGAGAATGGGGCACGTAAAGCACTTACTATTGCTGAATTATTGCAAAGAAATGAGAGATTTGTGAAATTAGAGTGATTCAGGACTTGGTAACAAGGCGCATGGGCTGATGGGAGAGGAAGTGACCTGAATGAAGTTCACACACATGGGTGACTAGGAGAGGAGTGATGTGAGCTGTCAGAGCACTCAGTGGGAGATGCCAAGTTCAGAAATAATGAACTTGGGAGCCATGTAATGGAGCTTGACTTAAACTACTCTCTTTTGAATAAAGTGAGAAACTGGAGAGTTTGGAATGGGACATACTGACCTTAGTGACATACATATACATATATATGTATGTATATTTAAGCTTGGAGGAATATTTGAGGAAGAAAGGTCAGGCCTCATTTCAATCCCAAAGAAGGGCAATGCCAAAGAATGTTTACCATACAATTGCACTCATTTCACATGCTAGCAAGGTAATGCTCTAAATCATTCAAGTTAGGCTCCAACAGTAATGTGAATTGAGAACTTTCAGATGTACAAGCTGAATTTAGAAAAGGCAGAGGAACCAGAGATCAAATTGCCAACATCCGTTGGATCATAGAAAAACCAAGGGAATTCCAGAAAATATCTACTTCTGCTTCACTGACTATGCTAAAGACTTTGTGTGGGTCACAACAAACTGTGGAAAATTCTGAAAGAGATGGAATACCAGACCACCTTACCTGCCTCCTGAGAAATCTGTATGCAGGTCAAGAAGCAACAGTTAGAACCGGACATAGAACAATGGACTGGTTCAAAATTGGGAAAGGAGTACATAAGGCTGTATATTATCACCCTGCTTATTTAACTTATATGCAGAGTACATCATGAGAAACGCTGGGCTCCAAAATCGCTGCAGAGGGTGACTGCAGCCATGAAATTAAAAGATGCTTGCTCCTTGGAAGGAAAGCTATGACAAACCTAGACAGCATATTAGAAGCAGAGATATCACTTTGCCAACAAAGGTCTGTCTAGTCAAAGCTATGTTTTTTTCAGTAGTCATGTATGGATGTGAGAGCTGCACCATAAAGAAGTCTGAGCACTGAAAAACTGATGCTTTTGAATTGTAGTGCTGGAGAAGACTCTTGGACAGTAAGATCTAACCAGTCAACCCTAAAGGAAATCAACCCTTGATATTCATTGGAAGGACTGATGCTGAAGCTAAAGCTGCAATGGTTTGATCACTTGATGCTCAGAACCAACTAACTGGAAACTACCCTGATACTGGGAAAGATTGAGGGCAGGAAGAAACGGGAGCAACAGAGGACGAGATGGTTGGATGACATCACTAACTCAAAGGGTGTGAGTCTGAGCAAACTCCAGGACATGGTGAAGGACAGGGGAGCCTGGCATGCTGCATTCCATGGGGCTGCAGAGTTGGACACAACTGAGAGACTGAACAGCAACATGGAACGTCTATGCTGATTTGGGAATCTCACATCTTGGTGTGATAATGAAAGTCATTGTGGTACAGGAAGAGGTGAACTGAAAGAAAATAAAGTCTCTACAGCAAAATATTTTAAAAAAAAAGCACATATATTTTTAGTTATGTATTTGATAGAAGGAATGACTGGGATCAGTGACTGGGATCAAGTGGCAAGGATGGCGAAGTGAGAAGAGTGGGAGGGGAGCATTCCAAGTAAATGTGTGAACTAAGTAAAAACAGTATGTGTGCTAAGCAAATGAAGCTTCCCTGTAAGTTTCTTACATGTCTCCACCCTCCACCAAAATACCGCTTCTGTTGTCTTCTATAGAAATTCCATTGCTAACTGGCTTTCCAAGTCCCCAGAGTCTATGATTGTGTTAGACAACATAAAATTGCCATTTTAGTAGACTACAAATGGAGAGGCATTTGAAGATTTTATATGGCTTCACCTAATAGGGTCATATAAGTTTCCATATAAGTGAGTTTCCAGTGGAGGCATGCGCAACAAATAAACATGGCCTATTCTCAAACCCCAGCGAGCTCTTCTGTCCTGACAAATGGGCTGAACTATTTGTGAACTTCAAGAATTTATTTTCTTTCAGAGGAGAGATCACTACCTTAGGCTCAAGTAGATTTTTGTTTGGTTCCATTCATTGCTGCCTTCCTGCATGTCATGACCCTGTGTTTCTTTGTCTTGAAACCTCAGGTGATCAGGGTCCTAGTGGTGCCTGTGGAGAACGGGGAGAGGGGTTGGTTCTCAAAGATTTATTTTAGTGGAGACCCAACATATCTGTGGACCTGGATGAGCATCACCCCAGCTGGGCTATCTCTGGGCAAGTTGTTGCTTAGAAGTAAAGAGAAATTCTCTCCAGAAATAACAGAAAGTACTCCAGCCTGACAGTTGGTACATGGGATGGCTGAGTGGTCTGCTGTGTTGATCTAGTTCCCAGACAGCTTCTGGATGCCCAGACCGTGTCTGTCAAGAAGATACAAATGTTCCCTACCAGTCACACTTGTAAAACAGGCATCCACTCAGGCATCCACCTGGAAAGCTATGACAAACCTAGACAGCATATTAGAAGCAGAGATATCACTTTGCCAACAAAGGTCTGTCTAGTCAAAGCTATGTTTTTTTCAGTAGTCATGTATGGATGTGAGAGCTGCACCATAAAGAAGTCTGAGCACTGAAAAACTGATGCTTTTGAATTGTAGTGCTGGAGAAGACTCTTGGACAGTAAGATCTAACCAGTCAACCCTAAAGGAAATCAACCCTTGATATTCATTGGAAGGACTGATGCTGAAGCTAAAGCTGCAATGGTTTGATCACTTGATGCTCAGAACCAACTAACTGGAAACTACCCTGATACTGGGAAAGATTGAGGGCAGGAAGAAACGGGAGCAACAGAGGACGAGATGGTTGGATGACATCACTAACTCAAAGGGTGTGAGTCTGAGCAAACTCCAGGACATGGTGAAGGACAGGGGAGCCTGGCATGCTGCATTCCATGGGGCTGCAGAGTTGGACACAACTGAGAGACTGAACAGCAACATGGAACGTCTATGCTGATTTGGGAATCTCACATCTTGGTGTGATAATGAAAGTCATTGTGGTACAGGAAGAGGTGAACTGAAAGAAAATAAAGTCTCTACAGCAAAATATTTTAAAAAAAAAGCACATATATTTTTAGTTATGTATTTGATAGAAGGAATGACTGGGATCAGTGACTGGGATCAAGTGGCAAGGATGGCGAAGTGAGAAGAGTGGGAGGGGAGCATTCCAAGTAAATGTGTGAACTAAGTAAAAACAGTATGTGTGCTAAGCAAATGAAGCTTCCCTGTAAGTTTCTTACATGTCTCCACCCTCCACCAAAATACCGCTTCTGTTGTCTTCTATAGAAATTCCATTGCTAACTGGCTTTCCAAGTCCCCAGAGTCTATGATTGTGTTAGACAACATAAAATTGCCATTTTAGTAGACTACAAATGGAGAGGCATTTGAAGATTTTATATGGCTTCACCTAATAGGGTCATATAAGTTTCCATATAAGTGAGTTTCCAGTGGAGGCATGCGCAACAAATAAACATGGCCTATTCTCAAACCCCAGCGAGCTCTTCTGTCCTGACAAATGGGCTGAACTATTTGTGAACTTCAAGAATTTATTTTCTTTCAGAGGAGAGATCACTACCTTAGGCTCAAGTAGATTTTTGTTTGGTTCCATTCATTGCTGCCTTCCTGCATGTCATGACCCTGTGTTTCTTTGTCTTGAAACCTCAGGTGATCAGGGTCCTAGTGGTGCCTGTGGAGAACGGGGAGAGGGGTTGGTTCTCAAAGATTTATTTTAGTGGAGACCCAACATATCTGTGGACCTGGATGAGCATCACCCCAGCTGGGCTATCTCTGGGCAAGTTGTTGCTTAGAAGTAAAGAGAAATTCTCTCCAGAAATAACAGAAAGTACTCCAGCCTGACAGTTGGTACATGGGATGGCTGAGTGGTCTGCTGTGTTGATCTAGTTCCCAGACAGCTTCTGGATGCCCAGACCGTGTCTGTCAAGAAGATACAAATGTTCCCTACCAGTCACACTTGTAAAACAGGCATCCACTCAGGCATCCACCCTGGATTTTCTAGATCTATCATAACAGCTCTTCCTCATTCTCTCTTTTTTCCTTTTCCTTGGCCAGGCAGAATCTCTTTCTAGGTTGACAAGGAAGATCCTTTCCTCTCTGCTTTTGTCTAAGATATTTTGTTTAAGTACTTTGAGCCTTTCTTTTTTGCCTTTCCCATAATACCTCACCATTCCTTTGCAACAGATTGTGCCAAGACTTTGTAACCAAACTGAATCAGAAAATAATTTCCTTCTCCTTGAAGGCAAAAAACACTAAATTTTAAACAAACTTCTGCTGCAACAAGGGAAGGAAAGAAAAAGTTTAATTTCTGAATCCAAACAAACTTTAATGTTCACAACATGCCACAATAGGTTGTCCTAAAAATGGTTACTAATAATAACTACTTCATACTACTGAGGGCAAGGGTGCTTCAGATACATTCTCTTGCACACATAAAAGCTAGAACAGTGTAGCTAGAAAAGTTTTCTCTAAGGGTTTACTTAATAAGTAGGGAACACAAAGACAATGAAATCTTCCTTGTGGTCAACTGTATTTATCATGTAAAGTTTGGAGAGACTCTGTTCTGTTTATTGAAGAGCTTTGTCATTCTTCCTGCTTCTATTGTCTGATTGGCTACTAGATGATGTCTTCTGGAAATTTTCAAAATTGCAGTACTTAAAGAAATTGCTGGGTATTTTTACAGCCAAACTGACAAAACACGAGGCTATTGTGTAAGCACCAATCCTCTCAGGAAACGCACAGGCCTGAGGATTTGGGCTTCAAGGGCTGAGAGGCAAATTGTTTCCATCCATCGCCCTAAATTTAAACACACCTACCATGATATGTTTCCTTAGAGGAAAGAAAATGTGGCATTTTAGTTCTAGCTGGTTATCTGAAAGGAAAGGCGGAATTTTTAATGGAGGGAGATAAGGTCTGCTTTATGTATTACGAAGAACTGAGAAACTTAAGCAGTTTAGCTATGCTGCCTTTTGTCTGGGGGCAAAGGAGAAGAGCCAGCTCAAGTTTTATGTGGAAGAAAGGTGGTCCCCATCTCCCTCCTACTCACTTGTTCCTCTAAAACACACACGTGTGTCACCAGGACACTTCTGTGGTTCTCTCAGCCTGGCAGTTGATTTTAGTGCCTTTTGTGTGAAGTCAGATATACAGTGTTCATTATTATTAGCTAAAACAATTGATTCTGATCCACTGGAGCAAACCTGAGGGTAATTGGTTGACTTCAGAGCAGCTGGTCACTGGGCTAAGCCACTCATGTGGCACTACATTTTCCCCCTACCTTTGTATGACTGCTAGTCAATGTGGTCACATCCTGAGGGCCTCCTAAATATTTTCTGTGGGACTTATAGTCCTTTTTCTCAATAGTGTTTCAGTTTCCCTTTGGTCCTGGCGAGTTGGGCTTTAGTCAGGGAAGACAGGATTGAGAATGGGATTTTACCACTTCTAGAACTCAAAACTCTCCACCAAACCTACTGCAGTTACTGAAACCCCAGACAGGTTTTATCGCAGGAACAGGCCACAGAAATCCAGTAAACAATATAGTCATCACAGGGACAATTTTCTGAAAAAGATGTTTTTGAAGAAGGTGAGATCTGTGATCAATCAAGTCTTTACCTCTCAAGCAAAACAACTGTTTTCTAAAGCAGGAACGTGGCTTCCCCACCCTCAGTATTTCCATATACTCATAAGTGGCTGAATTCCAAATATTCTGCCATTATCCTTGAGTTTACAAATGGACCTTTCTGAAGGTCAACTAAATAATCCTTTTGAAGCTAAAGAAGCTAGCAAACTGTAGAATCATTTGCAGTAAAAGATAGTATCAGCCAAATTAAATGAAGCTGCATAATGGGGGGATGACCCCACATGAGGGGAGATGTATTAGATTCGTTCAGCTTGTGCCACTGCCATGAAGCAATAACAGTCTGGCAGCATCTCAGATGATGCTCTACTTTGGCACATGTTTCTCTGGGGCCTCTGGATGTGACTTCTCCTCCATACGGACTTTAGTAATTATTTGCAGAGCTAAACTTTAATCTTAAAATGAAACAGGCATCTTAGGATACTCATATACTCCTAAGAATGCTCCTAAGAACTGCTGGCTTCTCTCTTGTCTCAAAATTTTCTCTTCCAAACAGAATGGTCTTGGGGAGGAAAGATGGGGCTTGCATGTGCATAGGTAAGCATTGGAGATGGGAAGGGTAACTGGGAAAACAGTCATTTTCTTTTTCTCCCAAGATGTTGACAGTGACTGGATATTCTTCCCAACATAGTATAGTTCTGAGAAAGATATTGAAAATAGAAAAAAGAGAGTTCTAGAAGGTACTGTAGACAATTTCTAGTCCATACGGGCACGTGTGCTCAGTTGTGTCCTATTCTTTGAGGCCCCATGAGGACTCTAGCCTGCTGGGCTCTGTTCATGGAATTTTCCAGGCAAGAATACTAGAGTGGATTTCCATACAGTTGAGTAAATCAAGGAAACCAAAGAAGCTAGGAGTCTTGTCTGGCGTCTTGTCTCTTGTTTATAGCTGAGTCACTACAAGAATAGCAGTCTGTTTTCTCAGTAGGGTTTTTTCTGTTTTGATTTTTGTAACTATAGTAGCCTACTTGGAGAAAGGTAAAGAAAATGAGAGTTGGCTCCACTACTGTGAACGAAATGATTTCAGGCAAAACAAGTGGCTTCTCTGAGCTTGTGTTTTCCATTCCGAAGATGGAAATCATTAATGACCATCTTAGTGATCTCTTGCTACTGTGGTGATGATAAAAAGACATGGTGTGAAAGAAAGCTTTTCTGAAGACTTTAAAATGCTGTATGGATATTAGAATCCCTTGCTTCAATTAAACCTTTTGGGTACCGGGTATTTTGGGGATCATCTAGAGACTGTGTTTGAGCTTTTGAAACAGAATCCTTGACAACACGGGTAAGCAGCACCAATCCTCAATGTCTGTCTGAGGCAGTATTTCGGGGTGTGTGTCTGTGTGTTTGTACAGGGATGAAAGTCTCAATCCAGCCCAGCTATCACACAGACATGGGCACTTAAGAGTAAGGTGTGTCACTAAAGTGAAAGCCTTACTTAAAAACAGCGGGTGAGAGGAAAATGCAGGTCTCCGTTCTCTTTTGACTAAATGGGCTGATTGTTTTCTAGGCCTGTGGGTTTCCTTGGAGCCATGCCTCTTGGTGGCTATCAGTGCAGCAAAAGCAGCTGGGAAATCAGACACTGGCATGTTCCAGATGGGGGATGCTAGACAGAAGCATCAGAGGGCAAGTTTTAGGATAGCTAGAGAAAGAGGTGTAGTTTAAAAAGAAGAAAAAAGATTTGCAAATCTTTTCATCTACTCAGTTTTTCCCAAGCATTCCAAAAGGCAGGGCTGTCTACTTGCATGTGAAGTCAAAATCCTGGAAGAGAGCGCCATTCCCAACTCTAATATGAAGACACCAAATACAAGCAAATGCTCAGGCAGGCAGAGTTCACAGTGACTAAAAGAACAAAGGGAAAAAGGAGGAAGAGCAGGGCGTTTTGCAAGCAAACAGCTTTTATACCTTTCACAGCAACTATCTCATAAGAAGATCTCGGGGTATATGCTATTTGTTTATATTGAAACAGGCAGTAGGGCATTTCATGTAGAAAATGTTTTAGTGATGAATTATAAACAGGGAAGGAATGGAAAAGGCCAGCGGAACTCTTTTGTTGCCATCGGATGACATATAAAATATTCCCAGACATCAATTCTCTTGGGAAGTCTCCAATTTGGAAGATTATTTATTGGGGAGAGATGAATACTATTAGAAACAAATAGAGTCGGGAAAACCGTAGACTGGGAATGAATACTATTAGAGTCAAATGGAGTCAGGAAAACAGTATTGCCATACTTCTCCTCCTAAATTTAAACTACACTCTCTGAATATGAGCAGAAAATAGAAAAGATGGCATGCAGAGAGCAGGCATTCGCCCGACCATCCTGATCCATTCGCTGTAAGAAAGCACCAGCTACACGCCATAAGATCTAATTACCCAGAATTGCCTTTCCTGCCCCACAGCAATCATTTTGATGACAGGCTTCTCTGCACTGTAAAACAAGATGGGGAACCTGTGCTGTATAAACTGCCTCGCGCTTCCTTCCCTTCCTCTGCTATCAGCATCCCCATCTCATTTATTTTCCACACATTAATGGTAGCAGTCACCTTGAGCCGGTGATGCAGAGTAATTTTCACAGAAACCTTGATCAGAAACCATAAATCAGCCTGATGTGCTTTTATGGTCTAATAACATTCCGGTTGCTCCTACAGGCCTGTATGTAAAACTGCATCGCCGTGAGTCCTTTGGTTGCCCAACCCCCTTTTCTTCAGCGCATGCGCCTGCCCTCTCCAGCGCCCCGCCCCCACTACCCCTTCTCTTCTCTCTCTTATCTCTAGGTATATACACATGTGAGCATGTTCACTTAAGTCACGTGGTTACAGTTCATTTGTGACAAAACCACATTTGAATGGCATTATACATATTCCTCACGGTGGCAGGAGAGGAAAATTCTTTCAGCAGCATAAAATGATGTATTCCTTGGATTTCTCAGTGCTGAATCTTAACAAATGAAAGGTCTCTAACTCCAAAATAAAATGACATAACATTTAGGGGCTGTTGGGTCTGTCAAGTGATTCTATATATATATTTCTTATTAGAACACTGGATGCTGCATCCAGGTAGACTCTTGCCCCATTGTTAGCAGATGTTCTGAGCCTGGCTGGCTTGAAGCTCAGTGGTATCTGACTCTTTGCACTAGGGCCTGTGGTCTGTGGTGCCTCTGACCACCTAATGGACCCACGCTCCCACTACTCCCTAGGAGGCTGAATTAATATGGAGCAGATTGGTGGGTTTGTGGTAGTGCGTGTTGGGGCCTGGGGGAAATGTGGCAGGAAACCAGTGAAAGGGCAGTTGGATTGGCAGCTCAGGGGCTCTGCTGGGAGATGGAGTGCTGGGCCTGTTGCTAGGGGATGATGGTGATACTGCAGCTGGTAAAGAAACTCCAGAGTCTAACTGAACCAGTATGGGATTAGAGGTAGAATTAAGCAATGCATCTGAGTTCATCATCTGGGGTGACTTCACTCCCTCCAGCCAGCCTCAATAATCTAATCAGATCTGTGCACTTCTGCTCAGAAGTAACAACAACAGCAAACCAAACCCATCTCAGGTCCAGTCCATACCTCCTTCACCTATCAAGAGCCTGCGAGCTAGACATCCCTTGGGTGTGTGTGCCTGTCTGGAGCACACACAAATTTCTGGTTTAGAATGGTTCAAAAATACAATTTCTCAGAACTGTGTTTTCCTCAGTATGGAAATACCTGCAACAGAAACCAATATCACTCCTGCATTGCCATTTGGTGAATTAGTGCAAGAAATTAACAAAGACCATTTGCCTCAGTCTGAGGGAATGTTTAGCCTTGCCTTGGAAGTGAGGAAAGCTGGCAATGATTTCTGATTTTTCACTGTTAATGCATTGAGTGATAATTACTCCCCAGTAGACCTACATAAATTCCAACCTTCTTAACTGGTGCTTCATGAATATACCAAAGGGAAAAAAGAACCCTGGGGCATTAATCAAAATTGCCAAGATACTACTCCATGCTGGTTAAAAGATACCTCTGCAATATTTATACATAAATCTATTTTTATATGTCCACTAACGTTACTCATGCATGCACTCATATGCTCATTTGTCGTGACAACATGACCAGCATTTGTAAGGATGCTCCAAACATCAACGCAGTGGTAATTGCAGAACCTGGCTCTCACCTTCATCTAAGACTCTTTGTTTTCAAGCGTAAATGGTGATGTCGAATTTCCTCACTTTATACATAATGGTGACCAGGTTAGGCAGTGGCCACAGTGTTTGTTAAAATTTGTTTACTGTAGACTTAATTTTTTAATTTTTTTTGCTGCTAGTATTTCAAGAAGCTGCAACCAGTTCGGCACCCCAAATCTTCAGTGAAAGCTCAGTATTGAACTTTTCAGAAACTGACAGGCAGTTTCGCCTTTTTGCAATGGCCTGAGGTTTTCAGGATTGCAGTGGCAAGGGCTAAATGTGAAAAGGAAACGGGGGTGAGCAAAAGCCCTTCTCTGCACAGTGTCCGCTGCCCTCTGATGCGGAGAACAGCACTTGCTGTCTGTTTAGTAGCCATTCCTAAACCCTCCTAGCTGGAGGCATGTACGCCAGACCAGTGGGGTGGGAGCAATAAAGGAGAAATGCAGCAGAGAACAGATTCTTTTCAGATGAGCTGATTGGCAGTTGTGAATAATGCAGCTCTAGCACTAACGCAAGAAAGAGCAGCTTCAACCTTGGCACTCCTTATTTTGTTGCGAGCCTTTTTTTGCTAGGAACATTTTTCTCTTTCAAGTCTTAAACTATGTTAACTCCTTATGATCCAGCCATTTGTCCAAAAGGGTGAACTATAAAGACCTTTTGTTGAAACCTCTAACTTGTGGATGTGGAATGAGAGCAAGAAACACTGGCATTTTCAAACAGTCTTCCTACCTGCACTGAAATTATAACAGAAAGAAATTCACCCTGTGGGTTAAATACCTTTTATTTTGCATCAGATCTGAAAAACAGTTTTGAAAAAAAAAAAAATTAAAGAAATGAAGTGGTTTACGTATATGGCTACATAAGGAACTCAGATCATTAAAAATGGGAAGAAGGTGTATGAAATGATCATTTGGTGATTCTAAAGATACTTTCATTCTTGGCAGTCATGAGGATATAGCCTACCAGAGTGATCTTTAAATCCTGTGACCTAGTTCTAAAAGTAAATTATCAGACCAATTATAGGCTGGATTTATTTCAAATTGTTATAAAAGAAGCACAACATAAATTAGTCTTTTTTCTTAATTATTTCTATGATTTAACAATAATACATTTGTGTTCAATTATGACATATATTGAGAGAAGCAATTTTTTTTAACAAAATCATTTGTCTCTTCATGTATTCTCATTGATCGTTTTATTAAAATATTTCTTTCCAAATTGTTAATTTTTATCCTTTAGGTCCAGTGATTATGTTATAATTTACAAATGCAGCTGTTGTTTTTCTTATTATAAAATCAATAAATATTTTGATAAAATACTAAATGGCAAATATATTTGTCTAAAAGAAAATTTGAATTCTCAGATCCTTCAATTGTTAAAAATAAGGGATTACCCAGTTTCAATGCTGTTAGTGGCAGTATTTGTTCAAACAATTGATGTTTCCTTAGTAAAAACCTTCCATTGTGCTCCCCCCCCCTCCCCCGGCATCCTAAATTGTGAAGCTTTATAAGCAGGAATCCCATCTCAGTTATCTTCATAATCACCTCAACCTTGTTGAGAGCCTAACTCATATTTGGCATTCAATATGCCTGTTTTGAATAAACACATACATAAATAATAGTATAAGTAGTTAATTGCTAGGATAATATACCATGTATTCTTAAACTATGCCAGTTTTTAAAAAGTTATACAATAAAATAACACATTTCTAGATCTCCCAAGTTGTAAAAAGCAACTTGGGAAGAATATTAAACTTTTCTAAAACTATATTGTGATATTGTGATTTATAATAGGAAATATATATTTGACCATTGTCCCAATTCTGGCACCGAACTCTCCAAACCCTTGGGATTTTCTAAGTGTTGAGAGTAATAAAAGTATCTTTTGTTATATCAATGAACAGACTTTTGGAAAGCACCTACTTTCCAAAATAGTTGGGGTTTGGCTGCCAATGGAGCCAATCATGTGATTTGAAGGTTATAACTTTTGTTCCACCTTCTGACATCTGGGGAGAGGAGAGGGGCTGGAGGTTGAGCTGATTGCCAACTGCCAATGACTTAATCAATCCCACCTATGTAAGGAAGCATCTGCAACAACCCAAATGAACACTGTTCAAAGAGCTTCTGTGCTGATGAACACAAGGTGATATAGGAATAATGGTATGCTTCAAGAGGGCAGGGAAGCTCCCAGCCTTTTCGCCATGCCTTGCCCTCTGCATCTCTTCCATTTGACTGTTCCTGAGTTACATCCTTTTATAATAAACTGGTGATCTAATAAGGAAAATATTTCTGAGTTATGTGAGCTGCATTAGCAAATTAATCTAATTTGAGAAAGGGGTCATGGGAACTTCTTATTTATAGCCAGTTGGTCAGAAGCACAAGCAAAATTTGGGCTTTTTACTGCCACCTGAAGGGAGGCTGGGTGAGAGGGAGGTGGCAGTTTTATAAGGGCTGAGACCTTAACCTGTGAAATCTGATGCTATTTCCAGGTAGATAATGTCACAATTGGAGTTGAATTCTTGGACATTCTGCCGGTGTCCAAGAATTGCTTATGGTGTGAAGAAGCTCTGCAACATACACATATTGGAACTGGATCCAAGAACCTAATTTATTTTTGATCAGGCTCCTGTCTGGTATGGTTGCTAAGGAGTTTCAACGCTCTGGTTTCTGTGAGCTAATGTGCAAATATCAGAGAAGGCTCTGAACTTATTTTTAGTTTCAGCTGATATTTAGTATAATTGATAAGGCTCACTAGTCTGTCAATAAATAACTATTGAGCACTTGGTATATAACATAAACTTCTCAGTTTATGAAGAATGCAAGACATGGATACAACTGACTCAAACTCCTTCCTCCTAAAGAAACCCATTTGAGGTTTTAACCACCAGCTGGTGTCACACAGGGGCTTCTACAGAAAATCTAGGAAGAAGTACTCATTTCTTGAGGTTCAGTGGTGGCACAGCTTCTGGGATTCTAGCTTTGATAGAGTCCTATCAATTTTCCACTCCAGTCTCCTGGCCAAGCTGACAACTCAAAGGACTAAGCCCTTCCTTACATTCCCCTGCATGTCAAAACTTTTGATGATCCTAGTTTCTCCCACCCCCATATGCAAGATTATATTTCTATCTTAATGACGTTTCATTCATCCTTGCAGGATCATTTAAAATAATACCTCCTTAAAGGAATTTCCTGATACTCCAGTGATTAAGACTCCTTGTTAGCAATGCACGGTGGGGAGGCGGGTGGTGGGAGGTGGGATACAGGTTCGATCCCTTAGTTGGGAACTAAGACGCCACACAGTGTGGCCAAAACAAACAAAACAAAAAACCCTTCCCCCAGCCAAATACGCTTCATTTCTCCCTCTGAACTGTAAAAGCTATTCACTGCATACTTAACAGCTCATGTGTGTGGGGCTGTGCTGCAGTCATGGTAGATGTTTGTTTTCTTTGGAGTTGACTAATGTTGTCTTTTACATGTGTGCCCATAATTACACACACAGGAAAGTGAAGAATGACTCATAATATTCTTGAGTTTAATTCTTGTTCTAACTCTGTCCCCAAGCCAAAACTTTCATCTTTATTACAGTTAGTGCACATTCACCTTATTTTTCCCTTTAGACCTTTCTAAAGACAGGTTTCTTTTTCTTTTTTTTCCTGGAGCATGTAGCAGTGTCTTGTACATGACTAGAGTCATGTACAAGAAATATAATAGAAATAGAAATATTTAGTTTCAATAAATCAAATACAGTTTTTGTAGAGGACATGGTGATCAGATGGTTAAAGGTACAGGAGCACATAGAATATAGTAAGTTCTTGATGGAAAGAGGCTACCTAGTAGAAGGAGGCATGCTGATAATTCTGCTGCTGCTGCTGCTAAGTCGCTTCAGTCGTGTTTGACTCTGTGTGACCCCATAGATGGCAGCCCACCAGGCTCCCCTGTCCCTGGGATTCTCCAGGCAAGAACACTGGAGTGGGTTGCATGTTAAGATGCTGGGGACAAACTCAAGTCCTTTACTGCAACTCATAGGGGCACATTTGTTGGAATTGTTTTTCATTTATTCTCCTCTCCTTTTCAAACCCTCTAAAGGTGCTTCAGGCTTGTGAAAAACAGAGTGGAAAAGAATTATTAAAAATATAAGAAAAAATAATAAAGGAAATAATAAAAGGATGAGTGGGCAAAACCAACCTTGGGAAGACCTGCACACACTAACTGTGTTCATGAGGGAGAGAGGGAGCCCAAGCTGCTAAGTCAGACTATGCGGAAGCCATCCTAGTAAAAGGCTCACCCCTGAGAACTTAGCAAGAATAGCTAAGCAGAGCAGCCACCGCACTGTGATTTTGCATCCCTCGTGTCAATATTTCCTTCGGTTGCTGATAACAACTTGGAGCTGTGTGTATATTCCCCATGAAGGTTTGGTATGAAATTAGAGTACTGTTACCTTCTCAATGCCTTCAAATTGTATCTGAAAAAAAAAAGTTCCCTTCATGCCTTGATGAATATCATCTTTCACATGCAGTATTTTCTTTAGGCTAATTTCTAAGCAGCCACAGCAAATTCAGCCCCGTGCCGAATGCTTTGCTCATTTAAGAAATACATGTTGAAAAAATAAATAAATGAATGTAAAGATGAGACACGCCAGCCTATTTAAAAGGGTAATCCATACATTTTCCAACTCGGCACAGTCCAGGTTGTGGGAGAAAGGAATTCCGTGTTCTTTATATTTCACCTAGCAGTCATTATGATCGCAGGCAAGTGTGCATATGGCCATTTCTCAGGATGAATCAGGCCACATTTTAATAGTTAGTTCCGGCAGTTCAAAGTGGAATGGATTTATTTCAAGAGGCTCAAGAAAACCTCATTTTGAAGGCTCTAATAAAAAGTAAGGATGATAAAGAACACTGTTTTTCATGATAAGGAAAATTCTGCCTTTCAAGAGAGACATCATAATTTCTTCTAATTATAAGAAAAATGTTGCTGCCTTGAGTGCTCTTATTCATGTGTACAGCCAAAGGGATTTTCTGCATAAAAGAATAATTAGGTTCTATTCCTTCATACTAAAAAAAAAAAAAAAAATCAGCTATCTTTCTTTTCCTTTATACCTTTTCCCCCTCATATTCTTTGACCTCTACTCTGCTGAATCTTTTATATGTCATGGAAGGAAGATTTAGAAGGGCTTTGATTTCTCCCATTCCTTTGGTGGCTGGCAGCGTTTGCTGTGCTGAATTTGGAAGTGCCTAATTTGGGAGTTCTGTTCATGTTGGGCTGTAAACTGATCAGATTTCATTTTATGTGTGAAGATCATTTTCAGTCTGTGGATTTAAACATTTTTATTTGCCTGAAATACACAGTACATAATGCACTGTGGGCTTTTATTTGGGAAAGCTCTAAAGCAACTTCATTTTAAGAGACAAAGGACATTCTGGGAAGCTTTACCCTTTAACCATGTGAATAGTTAAGAGTCGGGGTCACCCCACTGTTCTGGGATGGTGGCTGCAATCACATCTGTTGTTACCACATTATAAAGGAAGGTATAGAAAGAAGACAGCTGAGCACAATTATAACTTTTCATTGACCTGATTTGTGTGGTCCATAATTCTCAATTGCATGGATAACTACTGTGAGAGGAAAGATGCACAGCTGTAATGGAATTAA
>SJYX01000733.1:9724-45852 GCA_006410675.1 Oreotragus oreotragus | reverse complement strand
TTTGGCATAGTCAATAAAGCAGAAATAGATGTTTTTCTGGAACTCTCTTGCCTTTTCCATGATCCAACAGATGTTGGCAATTTGATCTCTGGTTCCTCTGTCTTTTCTAAAACCAGCTTGAACATCAGGAAGTTCACGGTTCACGTACTGCTGAAGCCTGGCTTGGAGAATTTTGAGCATTACTTTACTAATGTGTAAGAGGAGTGCAATCGTGTGGTAGTTTGAGCATTCTTTGGCATTGCCTTTCTTTGGGATTGGAATGAAAACTGACCTTTTCCAGTCCTGTGGCCACTGCTGAGTTTTCCAAATTTGCTGGCATATTGAGTGCAGCACTTTCACAGCATCATCTTTCAGGATTTGAAATAGCTCTAGTGGAATTCCATCACCTCCACTAGCTTTGTTTGTAGTGATGCTTTCTAAGGCCCACTTGACTTCACATTCCAGGATGTCTGGCTCTAGATGAGTAATCACACCATCGTGATTATCCGGGTCGTGAAGATCTTTTTTGTACAGTTTGGCAAATAGAATGGGGAAAGGTGGAAGTAGTGACAGATTTCCTTTTCTTGGGCTCTAAAATCACTGCAGATGGTGACTGCAGCCCTGAAATCAGATGATTGCTCCTTGACAGGAAAGCTATGACAAACCTAGACAGTGTCTTGAGAAGCAGAAACATTCCTCTGCCAACAAAGGTCTGCAGAGTCAAGGCTAGGGTTGTCCCCCTGGTCACATACGGTTGTGAGGGCTGCACTGAAACGAAGACAGAACACCGAAGAACAGGGACCTTCAAACTGTGGTTCTTGAGAAGACTCCCGAGAGTCTCTTGGACTGCAAGGAGATCAAACCAGTCAATCTTAAAGGAAATCATCCCTGAATACTCTCTGGAAGGACTGATGCTTAAGCTGAAACTCTAGTATTTCAGTTACCTGATGCGAAAAGCCCACTCATTGGAAAGGACGCTGATGCTGGGAAAAGGTTGAGGGCAGGAGGAGAAGGAGACAATAGAGGATGAGATGGCTAGATCGCATCACTGATGAAATGGATATGAACTTGGGCAAACTTCAGGAGACGGTGAGGGACAGAGAGGCCTGACGTTTTGTAGTCCATGGGGCCGCGAAGAGCTGGACATGACATGACCGGGCAACTGAACAACCACCATAGTCACTCAACTTGTAATAATTCAAACCTAGGTAAGTTGAGGTACTAAGCCAGACTGGGATACGAACCCAGGCTATGTGATGTGTGATTTTATTCTTTATATTCCTGGTGGAGAATTTTGCCTTTGTGGTTTTAATATGCCCAGTGTCAATATGTTAATATATTTATATATGATTTGATATATACATATATGATACTATATTCTGACCCCATAGAGGGTGAGAGTGCCAGCTTTACTAAATGTACAGAGTCCCTTGTCAAATTATCTGCACCTTTAATAGTGGGGTGATGAAGTACAAGCCTTCTGATTCCCAACTGCCTAAATTTGAATTTTTGCTCTTCTACTTACTATGTATATACTGGGAAAGTTATTAAATTTCCTCTTGCCTTAGTTCCTTTATATTAAAATAGAGATAGTGCTAATAAACTTTGTCATAGAAATAATCTTTGTGATCATGAGTTTATGTTTAAAGCAGTTGAGCCTGACACAGCAAATGAAGCAGACTTTGTGTTATTATTTTTACTATTATTATTCTTCAATGATTTCAGATTAGGATGGTTTTTAGAAGCCTTTGACTCTGCTAAGACCGCTAAAGCAATAACAATAGGAATATGAGAGAATTAAACAAGTTCCATGGGTGGTAATCTGAAAGATTATGAAAGGAGGCAGACTTAATTCAATAAAGTTAGAATCAAGAGCTTATTAATGGGGTTATTTTTTGGTTAAGAATTATCATTTTTTAAGAGTCTTGGGTCCCTTCCTTCTACCAGAATTTAAAATATCAAACAATTGAGTTAAATCAATATATATTTTCAGGGCATTTTCTTAGATTTTTATCAAGTATATTTAAAGAGAATTTCAAATTCTCTACAGCTAGCCAAAGAGATAGTATGAGTTAGGAGACAAGGAGAGAAGGGATAATAATGTATATAATGGGAAGGTATATAGCCTATTGAGGAGGGCATGGCAACCCACCCCAGTATCATTGCCTGGAGAATCCCATGGACAGAGGAGCCTGGCAGGCTATAGTCCATGGGGTCACAAAGAATCAGACNAGAGATAGTATGAGTTAGGAGACAAGGAGAGAAGGGATAATAATGTATATAATGGGAAGGTATATAGCCTATTGAGGAGGGCATGGCAACCCACCCCAGTATCATTGCCTGGAGAATCCCATGGACAGAGGAGCCTGGCAGGCTATAGTCCATGGGGTCACAAAGAATCAGACACGACTGAAGTGACTTAGCATAGCATACATTCTGTCCTTGGAGTTTCCTACTAATGATAAAGATTGTCTTCTGGGCTTGACTACCTACCCATATTTAGCTGTGAAAGTAAATATTCCATGTTCTTCTCTTCACCTCGTCCCCTGTCCAGCAGTACTGCCTATCTCTACCCTTTAGCTTTTTGTATAGCCGAACACCATCCTCCTGTACAAGTAAGAAAAATCAGAATATATTCATTTTTTCTTCCCCTTCACTTGCCATGTCACCCCCAGTAATCAAGTCTTCTTCTTTAATGAAGCTTTACTTGGTATAGCTCTCCTTTCCCACCATCATTACTTTAGATTACAGCCTTGTTAGGTCTCACTGCAATAATTTCCCCTCCCCAGTACTCTCCCTGCCCCCAGAATTGCTCTACTCCAAAAGATATACAAAGTAAATTTTATCCTCATCATGTGGAACCTAGTACTCGATGTACTTCCATGGCAAGATTTCCATCTATGGCTCAATTTCGGACTTAACTCTTTCTTCCTCTCTCTAGCCCACCATTCTCCACCCTTAAACGAATGCAAACCAATTGTGTTAAAATTCTGGTGACTTATCAGGTGGGTCACTCTTATCTTTGTCATTGCTGCTGCTCCTGTCTGCAATACCCTCGAGAACTTCCATTTCTACTCATAAATGATCACCTAACTCCTCTAATTCATCCTTCAAAACTCTGCATGCTATCAGTTCCTTAAGAAGATATCCCTGATCCCTTCAGCTTCCACCAGCTCCATCTACTAAATCTTCGAACCGTGTAAGTCCATATGGTAATTAGTTGACCACCTTCTTTCTAGGATGTGTGCATGCACGCTGTCGCTTCAGTCGTGTTCGACTCTTTGCTACCCTTTGGACTCTAGCCCACCAGGCTCCGCCGTCCCTGGGATTCTCCAGGCAAGAATACTGGAGTGGATTGCCATGCCCTCCTCCACGGGATCTTCTGGACCCAGGGGTTGAACCTGGATCTCTCGAATCTCCTACATTGGCAGGTGGGTTCTTTATCAATAGCATGACCTAGGTTGTAAACCCGGAGAAGACAGTGGCACCCCACTCCAGTACTCTTGCCTGGAAAATCCCATGGACGGAGGAGCAGTCCATGGGGTCGCGAAGAGTCGGACATGACTGAGCGACTTCACTTTCACTTTCCTGCATTGGAGAAGGAAATGGCAACCCATTAAATAGAGTTTAAAGGAAGCTTAACACTCAACTGAATTTGCAAAGGTTATAAAGGGACCATGTTTTCTGCTTTTGAATATTATTCATGACTTCTTGGGCATCAAAAAAAAAAAGTTTCATTAGAAAGAGTATTTCAATTGTATCTTTATTTTTGAAGGCACTTGCCATATTTCATCAGAAATATTTTCTAACACACAGCAGCTGGGGCCTCTATCACTTTTGGATCATTTTGGGTCCAGCAGTAAATTAGAAATGTTTTCCTTTATTAAGATGGAGAAGACAGTGGCTACCCACTCCAGTATTCTGGCCTGGGGAATTCCATAGACGGAGGAGACTGGTAGGTTACAGTCCATGGGGTCGCAAAGAGTCGGATAGGACCGAGCGACTGGCACTTCTTTTATTAAGAAGATGACCATCGCGGTTTCTTAGGTCATGGTTCAAGTCCTCGAACATTTTTATGCAAACACAGCTCATCACACATTGCATCCCACACAATGACGTACATTTTCCTTAGGCTAACATTTTTTCTCATCAAATTCCTGTGATTGCCAGGTTGCTAAGTGTGACCCATTCTCGAACAAAGAAGAGGTTCCTCTTGGTGGGCTGCGCCGCTGGGACCTGCTGCTCTGACTTTTTCTGCCTCTTCAGGGCTTTGAGACGAGCCGCGGTCCCCTCCTGGGTGTCGGGGACCTTCACAGACAGCTTCTCAGTCATCAGCAACACGGAGCTTTTGACTTAGTGACCTTAATCTTTCAAATGACAGGTCATTTCCATGGCGAGGAAAATGCCCCCCTTCCACCCAGAACCAGCAGGAAAAGGCTCAGACAGACGCATCCCATGAAGAGAAGGGACCTTTGCTCTTTGCAGCGCCCCTTTGACACTGAACACCTTCAAAGGCCAGAGCTTAGCTTGATACCAAGACAACTCTGCACTCCAAAGGCCCGGAGCAGACACTGCTGCCCGCCGACCTTCATTTCCGCGCCTCTTGGCCCTTGATTTCAGTGTGGGGAGGGTTCACATCTCCTTGGAAGGAGCATGGCATGGATTCCGTGCGTGCTCGGTGTTCCTCCGATCCTTTTCAAGCGAAGACAGAGCTCTCCAGGTGACTCAGAGGTGCATCGTTATCTTTGATAATACTCTTTGAATCCCCAAATTGCAAACATCTGCTCCAGGACCGCCACAACCCCTACCTGGTAAATGACATCCCGGTGAGGGCAGGGCGAGGGCAGTCGTTTAAAGGTTTCATTCCATCCAATGCCTGGGAAGGGTCTTGAACCTTTTAGGGCTAAGTCATTCACTCTCATTATGGGCGCCAAGGATGCTTCCTCAGAAAAATTACGTGCTCGATGAACAGCAAGTGCCAGACCTCCGCGCTGACTTCTCTGTGACCTCTGCATAAACAAGCATCTTCCTACAAATATCCTAGCAAATAAGTGTGCCTATTACCAAGCTCAGGGTAATAAACCGCCCCCCCCCAACCCAGAATAGTAAGGATGGGAAACTGGGGACACTGAGTAAATGTCTCAAGTTCAGCTGAAGTCTGAACAAACTCAGCTCAGTCATTATCCTACCCTATATCCTGCTACAGAAGAAATAGGCTCAGATATAAACCAATTCCGGAAGTGTTAAAGGTCAGCATAGTCTTAGAAATGTGTCTCACTGTGTCAGTCCACCCAACAGGGAGAGAGTTGACTGCCAGGACACCTTTTGAACAGAAAGTCAGTAAGAATGCAAGGGTCATATGCGTTTCCCTAGGTTTGTTTTTGTTTTTTGTTTTTAGAAAAGATTCCTGACTTGTCTGTATGGGTGTCTCCTCAATGTTCACTGGTAAGATTTTAAGTAAAAGCAAACTAGCACGGTATGATACCATTAAATCAAATCATTTACACACCCCTGAGTATGGTGAAAATAGATTTAGTGGTACCTCTGGAGTTAGATTTTATAATATCTCTCTGTAGGTTAACTGATCTGCTGCTGCTAAGTCACTTCAGTCGTGTCCGACTCTGTGCAACCCCATAGACGGCAGCCCACCAGGCTTGGAGTGGGTTGCCATTTCCTTCTCCAATGCATGAAAATGAAAAGCGAAAGTGAAGTCGCTCAGTCGTGCCCAACTCTTAGCGACCGCATGGAATGCAGCCTACCAGGCTCCTCCATCCATGGGATGTTCCAGGCAAGAGGACTGGAGTGGGGTGCCGTTGCCTTCTCCGGTCTTTCACTGATAAGTGCTCAATAAATGTTTGTAGACTAAGATCTATAGCAATAAAAAACGTAATCTTGAGTCACCTTAAAGTGAGATTTTTGTAGGGAATTCAAATAATTTAATAGCAATACATTAAACATTTTCTGGTCAAAAGTTTGGGATGTCCAGAGTATTCATATACCAATATAAAAAACAAGTTTGTTAATATCTCCTATGAGTGAAATGAAGTACTTAATATTTTACATTTTTAAAGAACTTTCTAGTTATCAAAGGGCTGTAACATGCATTATCTTTGAGGCATATGACAACTGTGAAGTAAATAACAGAGGTATTATCCTCATTTTACAAACGAGAAAACTGAAGCTCAGAAAGAACTGCCATATATAAAATCACTCACACTGAAGTAAGGTAATTTGAAACCTATTTTAGACTCTAAAAATATGAACATTTAAGCCTTTACTACATGCATTTGTTATTCCCACTGTATCATACTGTTCTCACATTAGTTACAATCAAGCTGGGAAAATATAGAAAAAGCAATGTGTATTAATTTATAGAGCAATGTCATGAACTTTATGCATACATTCTAGCAGTAAAGTCAGATTTTAACCTGAGATTTGTCTAACCCCAAAATTGAAACATGCTTAATGCAGAAAGGGGCTGGCCAGTGGGCTAAGGAAGCCTGAGAGTCTTGAGTTCAATCTTGAATGGTATTCATAGCCATGGTTTGTGGAAGGGACCCAGCTCTAGGAGTTTTCAGGAAGAACTTGAAGGTGGCTTCATCCCAGGAGAAAATGACTGGGTTGTAGCAGGACTCCAGTCATTAGCTGATGATAAAAGAAAAGTGTCCTTTTCTAAAGGACACTTAAAGTGGCCTCTTCTAAAAAGGGGCTTGTTTGGTATGGGGTTACTGAATTTTGGGTACCAACACGGTAATCTCAGGGCTTAGAGCAGGGCAACCATTCAAGCAGGGCACTGGAATGGGAAATGGGGACTAGGACAAGAGACCATTCTGTCAAGACATTAAGGAAGAGTGGAGGAAGATGTACTTCCCGAGACAGACTTCTCTCTCTCCGCACAGGCTTCAAGTTTCCTTCTACCTTTATTCTCAATCCTCATGACTTCATTTACCATCTCTATGTTGACAGCCTCCCAATGTCATAGTTCAGACCTGAGTTCAGACTCCTAGAACCACAACCTGATGGACAGCTCCACTTGGAAAGCCTGCAGATACTTCAATGCTGCTGCTGCTAAGTCGCTTCAGTCGTGTCCGACTCTGTGCGACCCCACAGTCGGCAGCCCACCAGGCTCCCCCATCCCTGGATTCTCCAGGCAAGAACACTGGAGTGGGTTGCCATTGCCTTNGACAGCTCCACTTGGAAAGCCTGCAGATACTTCAATGCTGCTGCTGCTAAGTCGCTTCAGTCGTGTCCGACTCTGTGCGACCCCACAGTCGGCAGCCCACCAGGCTCCCCCATCCCTGGATTCTCCAGGCAAGAACACTGGAGTGGGTTGCCATTGCCTTCTCCGACTTCAATGCTAAATGTCCCCAAATTGAACTTACCATATACTGTCTTCATAAAACCTACGGTTCATATAATATATATATTTCAGTAAAACATAGCACCATTTACCTATTTGCCCAGGAAAGAAACTTGGTGTTTTTTACTTATACATCTGGTTAATTTTCCCTCACCTTTATCTGATCAATCCCTTAATCTTGCAGTTCTGTTTCTTTAATAGCCCCTGAAACTGTCCCATCCCTGCTACTACTCCCAAGGCTTGGGCTTTTGATAGACTAGATGACTGTCTTCAGCCGTGCTCATTTCCACACCATGCTCCACAGTGAACTCAGCCTTAATCCTAGCACTCCCATCTAGTCATGTCTTCCTCACAGCTTGCTTCCCAACCACAGAGTTCAGACATACCCCTGGTGCTTCAGTAAAATATTTTAAAAGTCCTTGAAAGTCTTCCCTGACCATTCCTCCCCTACCCCCCAACTTGGTTGGGCATCCTTCATATTCCTACAGCATTCTTTGTCACATTTACCTCTAACATAGCACCTGCTATATTTTATTAGAACTGTTTAAATTTTATCTCCTTAGTGAAATGACAGTTCTTTAAAGGAAGGAATGATAAGTTTTTCACTGTTGTTTCCCCAGAACCTCTCAAAGCAGTTGGCCCATAGAGGTGGTCAACAAATATAAGTTGAATAAATGAGTCCCAGGGGGATCGTCTGAGCAGGAGATCATGGGCCAATTCCAAAGTCACTGTTGGTGGGAGGATAATAAGTCTAATGACAGAAACGGTTTTCCCTGGCTCTGGACCTTAGATTAAATCTGTAGCTAGAAGATATGCAATATCAGTGGCTGGCCAAAGATGCCCAGGCAGGCACAGCTGATTTTAGGCTCAAAGCTGGAATCTCTGACCTAACTTCAGACTTTTATTCATTTGTGTTTATCCCTAGGATGATGAACATAGAGTCTTGCCCCTTCCTGGAGTCCTGATCTGTGCGGAATCTAACAAGCTTCTTTGGACCACCTTCCTTTGGCTGTCTTATCCTTGGTAATGAAACAAGGCCTGGAGAATTCCATGGACTGTATAGTCTATGGGGTCACAAAGAGTCAGACATGACTGAGTGATTTTCACTTCACTTACGGACCTCACAGGGCTTATTTTATTTGGACTAGTTTTATTATTCTCTTCAGATGGATTCTCAAATAATAAATTAGTAGGCTCACTTAAAAATAACAGATTGGTATTTCTAGTTTATTAGTGGACCATATATCCAAAGTCTGACTTTGGTACACATAAAAGCATCATGGAGAAAATCCATCCATTGGCACTGGGTAGCTTATGAGTTGCTTTTTTTTTTTTTTTTTTTGCCACATAATCCCCTGACTGTTCCTTTGATCAGTAGTGCAAATCCTAATTAAGGTTTCATCTGATAATTTGATTTCACGATAAAGATCTATTCTCAGTCAGGAGCTTTGCCTCCTTAAATTCCCGAGGTTAATGAAAATCACTAATCCAATGGATAAACAGGCAATGGAAAAGTCAAATCATAACTTTCATGTTTTCAAAAATACTGTGACTTAAGGGTTTTTGGAGGCTCTTACAAGGAAGCGAGATTGAGATGCAAATTTCACTGAGAGGGAACAGAAAACTTCCTAAGTGGGAAAGGGAATTATGTAAATGACACTGCTGTTTTAAAAGTACAGAGCTTTCTAGTGCCACAGATCTCACAGGTGTTGAGGCAGTTCCCTTCCTAAATGACAGGAGAGGACAAGAAGGTGAAGTCGAACCTTGCAGAATAAAAACATGGCAACAGATTCTGAAAATGAAAGCTAGATTCTTGCTTCAGATCTGTTTGTCGTGTGGCCCCCGACTTTCTGGGAAGGCCCCTCAACTCTGAGTCTAATCAATGTCAAGTTCATCAGGAACAGGTCACTTTCTTTCATCAAGAAACCAACCATGAACAAACCTGGGAAGTAAAGGGGTGGATTTTTCTTTTCAAATCCTATTAGTTCTGGGAAAATTCCACAAGACTTTGACAACATTCCCCAAATGGTCTGAGCTAATAGCAGAGTTCAACATATTACCATTCAGCAGGATGAATCCATATTTATTTCATGAAATTTAATTATACACCAGAAGAAAAATTTAAAAAAAAAAGGAACCAAGAGGGACATAGAGGAGATAATACCAACGTACTGAGAAAACAGAGAAAGGAGAACAGCTACATATATAGATGAGAGAAGGCAAGAAAGAGAATAAAACAGAAGCAGAATTTAAATCCGCCTGGGACCACTTATTCTGAACACTGCTTTGAAATACCGGAAATCATCTCTTGAATTTAAGGAGAATCTGTCCTACGTTTGCTTTATGTCATCTAATTACAACAAACCACCTGTGCAGAAAACAACATCTACAACACACACACACACAAATGTGCCCTCGATGTCCAGACAAAAAGGAAACTGAGTTTGGTTTTGTACCCTTTACCCAGAAGGTCATTGGTTCTGATTTTTCTAACCCTCTCTTGTAGTAAGAATGTCCATGCTGCTGCTGCTGCTGCTAAGTCACTTCAGTCTTACAACAAACCACCTGTGCAGAAAACAACATCTACAACACACACACACACAAATGTGCCCTCGATGTCCAGACAAAAAGGAAACTGAGTTTGGTTTTGTACCCTTTACCCAGAAGGTCATTGGTTCTGATTTTTCTAACCCTCTCTTGTAGTAAGAATGTCCATGCTGCTGCTGCTGCTGCTAAGTCACTTCAGTCGTGTCCGACTCTGGGCGACCCCATGGACTGCAGCCCACCAGGCTCCTCCGTCCATGGGATTTTCCAGGCCAGAGTACTGGAGTGGGGTGCCATTGCCTTCTCTGAAGAATGTCCATAGATAGTTCCAAATCATTTAATAGAAAACTTGTTTTTTTTTTTTTGAACAGAGTGTTTGAGAAATAGGATACCAAGTACAATTTCTATTTAGAATTATCGGAAGATCAGTAATGACGGCAAAGCTGCTGCCTACTGCCAGCCCTCAGGTATGCTTTTTGAAAGAAGTTCGTGGCTCCAGGCTATTTTGAAGTGAAGGCAGATCATCAGTCATTGAAAAATCAAGTACTAATTGAGTCTCTAGTCAAAATACACAGTTAAGAATCTCACTGCTTTCTTATTTAAAACAGTGGCTCTCTCCTAGCAAGGTAAGGAGGAAGACTATCTGGAGTATTTGAGCCAGTAATGAAAAGGAATTCCTTCTCATTGTTATCGTTCATCAAGCTGAAAGACAGCCTTCTCTGTGACCTTGAACCTGAAAACTCTGTGTGTGTGTGTGTGTGTGTGTGTGTGTGTGTGTGTGTGTGCGTGTGTGTGTGTATGCGGTGTGGTGTGTGTGTGGTGTGGTACATTTGGAGAGGGCAGAGGAAAGGGTATACATACACATCTTTCTGAGCCAAGGGCTTAGGGTTCTGTCTTTCATGGAAAGAAAGCCACAAAAATTTCGTTCACACAGCACGTGCAGAAGTTTAGCTCTCTATTTTAAAAAAGGTGGTTTTATTTTTCTTTCTCTATCAGATACAGTCCAGGGCCCATCTAAACCTAAGTGACTTAAATCACATACAGTGGACCTAAATAGCACACATCTAAATGCAGAATGGTTATGGGAAGAGAACAGCTGGGTTGTATAATAGATTCTTCATTTCAGCCTAGAAGTAAACAACTCAGGTAAATATCAGCTCCATGAGAGCCATCCCCTGAACCATCCCCCACCCCAGGAAAAACTGCTTACATTTTAGGTGCAAGAATATTTGCAAACTGAAGAATTTTCATAAAGTTCAAATTATTGATACAATGACCTGTGTATGAGTATGAGAATAAAGTGAAATAATCAACATATACTGAGATTTTTCTATAGACGGAGCACGCTGCTGGCATGAGATAGGGTATAGTACAGTATCAGCAACGTTCATCCTCTAATGAGACAAGTTTGTTCTAAGGCAAATGCTGTTCCCAGTTACTACAATGGCTATATAAATACAGAGAAAGAAATACAGCAGGTAGTACACTTGTAAGAAGTATACACACACACACATACATAAAAGCTACTTAACTAAGAGGATATTTAGGTAGAGGTCTGATAGCACATCCTTGAGACAACTGCCTTCATTTGAATCACAGCTCCACAGCTTTGTGATCTTTTGGCAAGTTATTTAACCTTTAAGCATCTTGATTTCTTCATCTGTAAATCAGACACAATAATATTATCTTACGAGATGAGGGTGTTATGCATAAATAAGTTAACCCATGTGATGTGTTTATCTCAGTGCCTGGCATATGTAAGTGCTCATATTATAATCTCACTACAAATACCATACACACATACATCCATGCCACACACAAGAGCATTTAGGACAGTATATCCTTTTTACAGAGGTTAAATCAATTTAAAAAAGAGATGCTATAAAGACATAGGCATTAAAAGAAATCTAAATGTAAAAATGAAACCTAACAACAGAGATAGCAGGCTGAACTCTTTTTATTTATTTGGGTACCTTCCTAAAAATTCACTGAAAGGAGTATAAAGTATTTCTAAAAAATATTAATCAACAAGGACAAAGAGAAATGGAAAAAGAGGCAAGGTATCTGTGTAAGTAGAAACCAACAAGAGCAAGCCAGCTAATGCTGCAGAATTCCAGAAAAACTCCAAAGTTGAGAAAACCAAGAATGCAAGAAAGGCTAAAAATATATAGAAGGAATAACAGGATCCCCTCTTTTTCTTCTCCACTTGAGGACAGGTGACCAGCCTTTTCCCCATTTTCTCCTCTAAGACACACACGCACAAAACAGAACCAGAAAAGGCCAGAAACAGAACCAGAGAAGCCGTGGACTTAGCACATCTAACATGCTGCAGGGCAGGTGAAACGAGGGCTGAAAATGGGGATCAAATCAGTCTACATACTGAATCATGAGCTTCCTAGCTCCTTATACACAACCTTACCTTCACCATCCACAATTCTGCTCCCAGGCTTATACCCACAAGTGAGAAGGTATAGGATCCCCCACTCACAAAATGAAATTGAAGATAATTCTGTCAAGAAGGCCTCCAATGAAACGGGCAAGTTGGTAGAAAGCTCGGGGACTGACACACACCTTCCAACTAGCTTTTGAGTACTCCACTTTCAAATATAAATGGGGAGCTAGGTTTTACCAGGTAGTTGAAGAATAACTCTACTAGCTATGAGACAACCATAATAAAGAAACTTGGATAAAATAGAGCCAAGGAAAGGAGTAAGAAGAACCTTCAGGAAAGTACGCATATTCTCAGAATGATGAGAAAAGATATTTCATTTGTGAAATAGTAACTGACAATTGGGTACCTGGAAGGCAAAAATAAAGCCAAACACAAAACAAGGCAACTATGGAATTAGAATCTGAGGATTAGTAGTGAATATACTCAGCTGGCACTTCCACTGGAATACCAAAATCACTGTTAACAAAATGCACAACCTTTCCTTCTCCCTAACCCCAATGCATGCAGCCAAAAAGAGTGAGCATGCAGAGATATAAATCACATCTGTCCTAAAGTTTCTGGAGAGCCAAAAATACTCTTATGTGTACCTCCAAACAGAAAATTTACTTACTAAGACAGGGGTAAAAATACATTTTAAGTAATAAAAACATTAGTAGAACTCCTTCCTTTGCAAGAGTTTTAAGAGAGGACTGTTTAAGAGAGGACTGACTCTTTAAGAGGGGACTGTTTAGAGATAAAGTAAGGAGATATTGCTGGTATGAACCTGGCAGCTCCCATTAGCCCATGTGAATAGCTGTCCCTAGAAAATGGGTAGCAGGCAATCTTAAGTGTTTATTTCAGTGACAAGACAGGAAGGTGTACTTCTCTGTTTAAAACAAGACCATGGCTGTGTCAAAGTGAGAGGTATCACATCACAGTATGTGATATGCTGCTGCTGCTAAATTGCTTCAGTCGTGTCCGATTCTGTGCGACCCCATAGAAGGCAGCCAACCAGGCTCTCCCATTCCTGGGATTCTCCAGGCAAGAACACTGGAGTGGGTTGCCATTTCCTTCTCCAATGCATGAAAGTGAAAAGTGAAAGTGAAGTCACTCAGTCGTGTCCGACTCTTAGCAACCCCATGGACTATAGCCCACCAGGCTCCTCCGTCCATGGGATTTTCCAGGCAAGAGTACTGGAGTTGGGTGCCATTGCCTTCTCCAAGTATGTGATATAGGTGTCATTAAAAAAATAAGAACTAAAACTGCTGTACTCGTCACTGCCATTTTATACTTGTTGGGGAAAACTTGATTCAATCACTTAAAATAATTTTTCTCATACAAACTTGTAAAAAAAAATACTGCCCTGGATGACTTTATTCAAGACTGTTGCAATAGGGGAGAGAGATGAATGTTACAAGGGAGAGACTGAACTCAACTCCACTGACACAAGGCAGATGGTACTTTAGTCACTAAGTCATGTCCGACTCTTGAGACTCCATGAACTGTAGCCTGCCAGGCTCCTTTGTCCATAGTATTTCCCAGGCAAGAATGCTGGTGCGGGTAGCCATTTCCTTCTGCTGGGGATCTTCCCGACCCACAGACTGAACCTGGGTCTCCTGCACTGCAGGCGGATTCTTTACCAACTGAGGCACTGGTGAAGCTGTGACACCAGTCAGGAGGAGTTTTTAAGTGTAAGTGTGAGTTGGTGGACAACTGCTAGAGGAAGTTGACGGGGAAGTTGGTCCAGGTGTTTGCTGCTGCTGCTAAGTCGCTTCAGTCGTGTCCGACTCTGTGCGACCCCATAGACAGCAGCCCACTGCTAACTGGCACTTATTGAATTTAGGCTCCTAACCTCCCCCAGAGAGTGGGAGGGGGCACTATCTTTCTTGATGACATTTTAAAGAGATGGTTCTAAGTCTTTGAGAAAGCCATTTCTGGATTGTAAAACTGGCAAGAGGTTGGAAGAAGAGTTACATCTCAAGGGGTCAGAAAAAGAATTCACAATTTTAAGTTTTTGAAAGTAAATACTGAAAGAAAAGGAAGGTGGGGCCTAAAGTTAGGAAGACTCTATCTGAAATTAAGTAAAACTGAGGGGAACATCAAGGCTGTCTTGATCAAGGCTTGTTTTCAGTGCTTAAAAACTCCCTTTATTGTAAATAAAGTGAAAAAAGCATGGCATTTGGAACAAAAAAGACAAGGGGATTAAATTCCAGACTTTTATCTCACTAGTTGTGTGAATCTCCATTCAGTTATAGTGAAAACAAATATGGAAAATTAAATTGGAGCAGACGTACAGCAAGAATTCTTTAAATGTGAGAACTTATTATTAAAATGAGACTTAATTTAGATATAGAACATTTCTGGTGTTTCCTGATATGATGCACTGTAAAGAACAGTGTCATGTCTTTGATATTTCTGCCAAAAATGTATAATCTGAATATAATCATGAGAAAACAAATATACCCAAATTAAGAGACATTTTCCAAAATAATTGACCTATACTCTTAAAGTCATCCACATCATAAAAGAAAGAATAAGGAATCATTTCAGATCAAAGGAACCTAAAGAGACAAGTTAGATAGCATGATCTGAGCCTATGATTTGGCATCTTTTATTGTAAAGGACATTATTATGATAACAGGCAAAATCTGAAACAGACCTTTAGACTAGCTAGTAGTATTTTACCAATGTTAATTTTCTGATTTAACATAAATTTGGTGGTTGCATAAGAGAATAAACTTGTTTTTAGGAAATATACACTGAGTATTCAGGGGTAAAGTGGTATGTCTGCAACGTATTCTCTAAAGGTTCAGGAAAAAATATGATGTATATGGAAAGAGAGAAAGGAAGAGAAATATAGAGACTAATGTGGTAAAATTTTAACATCTGGGGACTCTGCTGCTGCTGCTGCTGCTGCTGCTGCTGCTGCTAAGTCACTTCAGTCGTGTCTGACTCTGTGTGACCCCATAGATGGCAGCCCACCAGGCTCCCCCATCCCTGGGATTCTCCAGGCAAGAATACTGGAGTGGGTTGCCATTTCCTTCTCCAATGCAGGAAAGAGAAAAGTGAAAGTGAAGTCGCTCAGTCTGTCCGACTGTTAGTGACCCCATGGACTGCAGCCCACCAGGCTCCTCCATCTATGGGATTTTCCAGGCAAGAGTACTGGGGTGGGGTGCCATTGCCTTCCCCCTGGGGACTCTAGGAAAAGAATATACAAGAATTCTTTATTCCAAATGTGGTAGCAGAATAATGCCCACTTCTCCCAAAAGATGTCCACATCTTAACCTTAACATGTGGTTACGTTAACTAACTTGGCAGAGGTGACAATGTAGATGTGAATAAGTTAAGATCTTGAGATAGGAAGATTATCCTGAATTATCCAGATAGCTCCAATGTAATCACAAACATCCACAAGCAAAAGAGGGATTTCAGAGGCCAGAGTTAAAGACAGATTGGAAGATGCTGCAATGCAGGCTTTGAAGATGTAGGAGGGGGCCATGAGCCAAGTAATGCAGGTGACTTCCAGAAGCTGGAAAAAGCAAGAAAACAGATTCTCCTTTAGGTTCTTCAGAAGGAATGTAGCCCTGCTGACACCTTGGGCTTCACCCTGAGACAAAATGTGTGTTGTTGTTGTTGTTTTGGTAGGAATTGAATACACTATACTTATAACTTTTCCAAAAGTCTGAGCTTATCTCAAAATAAATTTTTTAAATGGCAAGTATTTTTTAAAAGAGTATCATCTTTTAGCTGTTTTGGTCTAAACATTCAAAGGTGGAATCTGAGTTAAAAGTTATGGAATAGCCATAAAAACTAAAAAGTAATTACACCAGAATCTCAGTAGGCTAGTCAGGAAAAAGTCTACATTGACATGTAGCACTAAGCATGTTTTGCAGCTATTTTTAATTTATTTTAATATAAACCAGTATGCTAAGATTATGGACAATGGATACTGCCATTCTAATTAGCATATCAGAGGTATTTATAACCATTTTATTATATGTTTTCTATTTCTTTCAAAAGAGAAACCACTTGGGATAAAGTCCCATTTACCATTACCAATTTCTCTTTCTTCTCCCAACCAAACTTTTTTTTTTTTTTAATCAAAGCTGTTCTTTTCAGCACCAATTAAACAGCAATTTCTTACCCTCTCTTTTCAACCAAACAGGGGAGGTGAGATAATCAAAACTACACATGTGAATACTAAAGAGATAAACAGACACAAGGGTAAAATAATTGTTTCAATATGTTAAAAAGAAGTTGGGAGCAAATTCTCAGTATTAACTGGGCAGGGTTTTTAAAAAAATGTTAGCTTTGACCTATGACTTGAAACAGATTAAGAGTGTGGTTTAGCATCTAATAAGATGGTAAATTGGTGAATTTTATATAGGCTTGGAAAAATGCTGAGAAGTGGCTGAAAGAATTGAGTTTAGGAGAAGATAAGGTTAGCTGATTCTAGGGTTTTACAGGAGTATATCCAAAGATAAAAGCAAATACGGGGTGGGATTAATGCCAAAAGAGACTTAAAAGTTAGAAGTCAGGATTGATTTAGAGGTCAATGGGAATTTAAAACCTGGAGATTCTTTCAGCTTCTGAAATCATATTGAAGTATTGGCTGCATTGGGAGATTTCATTTGAACTAAAAGTCTAAATGGCTTTGTTGTCATTTTGCCATTTTGTCCTAGAGTCACAACTAATTACCTATTAATTACAGGGGACTGACTGAAACAAAAGTATTTACCAAATTGGTTTGTGTCGAGTAGCAGGCAAGAGAACAGCCTACTACTTCTTTAGCGTGCACTTCAGTTCCATCTCCTTGAAGCCTGGACAGGTTCTCAACAGTGCCTGTGACCTCCAAAAATAACCTTGGCCCCAAAGAACAAACGTGAGCAGGAACAGTCCCGCTTTCTACGGGGATGTTTGAGTCTTTGTTGGTTTAGGCTAGACCCTTGATATTATTTAACGTGGTTTATTGTACATAATTAGATTCTAATTTCTGGAGAGAGAGACATTTATTTTCAGCACTGAATTGGTAATTCGGGTGAGGGTAGTTTTAAATCCAGTGTGAGCGTTATTCATGCTGTATACTAACATACTTTAGAGGTAATTGTTTCTACTGCTTTTTAGGACACAGCTTGATGAATAAAATAAATTTGGAGAAAGAGAGACACAAAATGCAGAAATATAGACCATTAAAAAGCTTATAAACCCACAACAAATACTTTAATTACATTGGATGAATGTAAATCATGAATGCTGAGCAGCTGGATGCTATGAAAATGTAAATGCAAGCTAATCAGTGGAAGTCGAATAAAGCTGGAAGCAGTATAAATCAAAATATCCATTGGGGAACGCAGAGGGGCTGCCATCAGGCATTTTTATAGAACCACGTACTGGACATTCCAGCACATATAGACACACACATATAAGATAATGGAAAGATTCTGGATCTAGCATCAACTTTAAAATGGCTCTGTGGATTCCTTATTTCCATAATGAGCTTACTCAAAATGTGTGCCTGATTTAATTTTTATGAAGCCACTAAGCCACCCCAGCTATTTTAATGATTTGGCTGGACCTGAAATTTAAAAATTGACTTTTCCTTGTGGTACCTTCCTGAACTATGTGAAGTGAACAAAGGAAGAAAGCGGGGAGGGTTTTGGAATATTCTTTATCTCATCAGCACACCTTTGTAAATGCTAGTCAGAAGGGGAATCTAAATAAATATGAGGGTTAACAAAATTCTTGTTAGCCTCTCCTCTGTCATTTTAACCTTCAAAACAAATTCCAGTTCTTCAAAACCCAAATGAGACCTCTACATGAGCCCCTCTCTCCAAAACCTTACTTCTCCTCTGCTTTTTAAGTTTAAACCTTCTCCCTTCCATCAGCACAGGAAGCTATTTCCTTCTTTTCCTTGTGCACCCAAAGTCGATCTTTTCTCCCCTTGTCCCTCAGCCCTGGCTGAAACATATAATGAGTGAGAATAAAAACAAACAGCAAAACCTGTTAGATTTCTGCCTTACAGCATCGAGCGCACAAACATCTTTCCTTCTGCATTTCTGCAGTACTTAGTGCCTAAGCAACAACAAGGCAGTCTAAGTTGTACCTGACTCTTTGCAACCCCGTGGACTCTAGCCCACCAGACTTCTATGTCCCTAGGATTTTCCAGGCAAGAATAACTGGAGTGAGTTGTCATTTTCTCCTCCAGGGATCTTTCTGATCCAGGGGTCGAACACTTGTCGCCTGTTTCTCCTGCATTAGCAGGCAGGTTCTTTACCGCTGAGTCACCTGGGAAGCCATTTACACTGCCTAGTGATTCCCGAATCTGGCTGGACATTAGAATCACTTGGGAAACTTTTACAATTACAGATGTTTGGACCCTTTCCATTAGAGACTTTGTTATCAATCAGTCTGTTGTAGGGCTTAGAAATCAGACATATACTTTTTAAAACTCCCCATATGATTCTAATGTGCCCCGGAGTTGAGAAAACTGCCTTGGGTCTTATGTCTTACAGGCGCGTTTATGAAAAGTATGTTTGTAGTGCCTTCCGGAGAAGAGAAACTTCATTTTCCTTCTGATTTCGTACCCCTAGGAAAGAAGTCTCTACCTCTGTCCAAGACATTTCAATCCTTTCTCTTTGTCTGTGATTCTGACAGGCAAACTTGGTTCCCTATGCCTAAAATGACTGCCATTTTTATTTATTTTCATTTTTGCTAAGCACATCAGTAACCCAGGATCTAGAGATCCAGCCATAGATGCTTTGATATCTAACTATCACAAATTATACCTACTAAATATACTTCAGTACCAGCCGGCACCTATCACCGTATTGGCTTTAGGGATCTTGCTCACTGGAGTCAATTGGTTCATAAATGCTGGTTCATAAGGATGTAAGATTTGAGAATGTCTTTCATTTCTCCTCCCTTCTAGAGCTCTGACCAGTAAGGTTTCAAAATTTTTATTAATAAGCAGGTGAATGCCTTGTAATTCCTTAACTGCTCTGCTACTGTTAAATTTTGCTGGACCTAGAAGCTTAATCCTAAGGTTATTATGAGGCCTTACTCTTATTATTTTGAATCTAAGAGTCCATTTAACATTGCTGTTTGTTGTTCAGTCACTTAGTCATGTCCATCCCAACCCTTTGCAACCCCATAGACTAAAGCATGCCAGGCTCCTCTGGACTCTACCATCTCCTGGAGTTTGCTCAGATTCATGTCTATTGAGTTGGTGATTCTATCTAACCATCTCATCCTCTGCTGCCTTATTCTTCTTTGCCTTTTATCTTTCCCAGCCTCAGGGTCTTTTCCAATGAGTCAGCTCTTTCTGTCAGGTGGCCACAATATTGGAGCTTTAGCATTAGTCTTTCTAATGAATATTCAGGATTGATTTATTTAGGATTTACAGGTTCGGAATATGCAAAAACATACACCACAGATCTCCAGAAGACAAACCCTGGGCCCTGTTTGGGCATGTGGACTTGGGAGAACAGAAAGTGGCCACAGGTACCTGGGCACAGGAGATAAAAGAGCAGGCAAGTACTCCCTTTGGGCTTTCAAGTGAGGGCCATGAGCACTGGTGAAATACGGTTCAGAGAACATCATGGACTTTGACCAGTTAGACCAGTTGCTCCGTCTACGGGAAGGGCTAGACTATTTGCAGAAGTTTCCTCCTCTGTAAGATGAAAATGTAAAGGAATGAGGAGCCTTGTGTGGACAGCCAGGATTTTGAAACATGATAAAACCCTTGACATATTTGAACATGCAATATGTATTTCTCTCAAAGAGCATAAAAGAGTTGATAGAGCAGGGAGAATAATCCTTTGAGCCCAAGATACAAGACTTAAAAGTTGTAATAAATTACAACTGAAGGAGACCTTAATGTTGACCTATGTTAGTGATACTTCAGTCTGACCTACTGAGCTGTAGGGTCTCCAGGAAACTCATTCTGGGAGACCCCAGAGAAGGAACGGATGGGGTACTAGGCCCCTTAACCCTCTGTTTTGAGCTGTTCCAAAGTCAACTTCAAGAATCTCTCTTCTAAACAGGGATATGTCTTTTAAAAGGAATTTGAAAGACCTCTGTTGAAGAATGCCAAGCTAGCTATCAAGAAAATTAGAAAATGAATTACTGTATCAGGAGCAATAGAAAACCTTGAGGGAATCTGCAGTGCATGCCAAACATGGTTCAACATTAAAATACTACTTGCCCACTTCAGGCAAGGAATAGTAAGGAGGCAAGAGATAAAGTCTCCTAGTTTGCCAGAATCCCATTACCTTCTGATTGAGGGAGCAAGAGGGACTTTTACCTAGATGAAATCTTAGGCGGGTGTGAGGTATAGCTCTGTTAATATGAAGAAATCTTAGTGAACAAAGCTGTTTCCATCTAGAAACAGTTTCTTCCTTCGATTTATAGGAATTATACCAACTTGGCACTTATTCTTCCTACATTAGATGAGCCATGGCATATATTTAAGATATAAGTTTTCTAAATGATGCTTGTGGGGCACTGTCTATACTAGGAATTAGCAAACTTTTTTCTCTGAAAGGTCAAACAGAAAGCATTTCAGCTTTGCACGCCAGATGGTCTCTACAGCAACTACTCAGTTCTATGGCAGTCGAGAGATGTGGAAGAGAGCAGGCATGGTTGTTCACATGGAAGAGTACGGACATGGCAGAACCTGACCATGATCGCTGCTGCCGCTAAGTCACTTCAGTCGTGTCCGACTCTGTGCGACCCCAGAGACGGCAGCGCACCAGGCTCCACCATCCCTGGGATTCTCCAGGCAAGATTAGTGGAGTGGGGTGCCATTTCTTTCTCCGTGGCCATGATTGCTGAAAGATTACTATTAGCGAACCTAAACACACCTGGCATGTGTTACTCACCACATACTAATGATAAAGAGTCTCCATTAGTAAATACTGTCAGAAAATCTGATTAGCATATTTGCAAAAAGAAAAAAAATCTTGACCATATCACTTCTTTCTTTTCCTTCCTCCATTCTCCCCACTGAGCCCCAACTTGCCTCTAGGGTAAGAAGGATGAATTACAGACCAGTTGCTAACATTTGTCTTCCTATACTGCTAGGATGTGAGCTCTGTGAGGTTAGGCATTTTTCCCATATGGTGTTACCCATATGGTATTGTGGGTAGGAAATGTAAACTCATACCTGGAATATGTGTCAATTCCATTCAATATGTATCACTGCCTCTTTCAGAATACAAGTGGCTGCTTGGCCTCTTGTGGATGGTGGCATGCTGGGACATCACTGTCAGAGTCTGTTGCTGTAATGTTGGATATTTAACAGTGGCAACAGCTAAGTCATCCTTGGTTAGTGGGAGCCCTTGCTGGCTGGCCCATGGCACCTTCATTCATACATCCAATTTTTTAGCACTGGAATGGCTAATAGGGTCTGGCTGACACCAACTGCTCAAGCCATTCTTTTGACTTCTTGGCTGTTTAGTGCCTCTTCCGTGATGGTATTAAATTCTACACAATGGGAGAGTGTCTTACTGTTGATAAACTCCCTTCTCTCCAATTTCATATTCTGCCCTTGTTGATAAATCAGTCTCAGGTTTCAGTCCCATTTTATGCTTCCTTAGCATGTGTTGACACATGTTGCTGAGGTGCTGAAGCTTCTTTAATTACAGTCTCTTTCTTACCTTAGCCAGCCCAGTGTTTCCCTGGCTAAGCATCCTTGGGACTTAATTCTAGTTACCGGTTTGGTGGCAAGAAGATATGAAGAGAGAGATCTTGGGTTGAGGGTGTATATATATTTTTTCATTAAAAATCAATGTCTCTGTATCATTTTCAAAGAAGAGAAGGAGAATGCTAGCCTATAGGGGGGAGGTGGGGACCACTGCAGCCTCAAAGGATTCAGAGAATCCGGGGGATTAAAGATTTGAGTGCATTGACTAGATATGCCTATCCCAAGTCTCAAGGCCTCAGAACTTCCCAACCAGTGCCTTGAAACCTGCATAGCAGGGTTACAATGTCTAGGAATTCAACTTTACCAAAGCACCACTATCTTTATAAGTGATTCTAATCTGATCCACAGATTATCTGCCTTTACCGAAATCAGATTGATTATATTCTTTGTAGCCACAGATGAAGAAGCTCTATACAGTCAGCAAAAACAAGAGTGGGAGTTGACTGTGGCTCAGATCATGAACTCCTTATTGCAAAATTCAAACTTAAATTGAAGTAAGGAAAACCAATAGAACATTCAGGTATGACCTAAAATAAATCCCTTATGACTATACAGTGGAAGTGACAAATAGATTCAGGGGATTAGATCTGATAGACAGAGTGCCTGAAGAACTATGGATAGAGGTTGGTGACATTGTACAGGAGGCAGTGATCAAGACCATCCCCAAGAAAAAGAAATGCAAAAAGGCAAAATGGTTGTCTGAGGAGATCTTACAAATAGGTGTGAAAAGAAGAGAAGCTAAAGACAAAGGAAAAAAGGAAAGATATAAGCATCTGAATTCCAAAGAATTCAGCAGAGTTCCAAAGAATAGCAAGGAGAGATAAGAAAGTCTTCCTGGGTGAGCAATGCAAAGAAATAGAGGAAAACAACAGAATGGGAAAGACTAGAGATCTCTTCAAGAAAATTGAGCTATCAAGGGAACATTTCATGCAAAGGTGGGCACAATAAAGGACAGAATGGTATGGACCTAACAGAAGCAGAAAATATTAAGAAGAGGAGGCAAGAATAAACAGAAGAACTATACTAAAAAGATCTTCATGACCCAGATAACCACGATCATGTCACTCACCCAGAGCCAGACATCCTGGAAAGTCAAGTGGGCCTTAGGAAGCATCATTATGAACAAAGCTGGTGGAGGTGATGGAATTCCAGTTGAGCTATTTCAAATCCCAAAAGATAATGGTGTGACAGTGCTGCAATCAATATACCAGCAAATGTGGAAAACTCAGCAGTGGCCACAGGACTGGAAAAGGTCAGTTTTCATTCCAATCCCAAAGAAAGGCAATGCCAAAGAACGCTCAAAGTACTGCAAAATTGCACTTATCTCACATGTTAGCAAAGTAATGCTCAAAATTCTCTAAGCCAGGCTCAACAGTATGTGAACCATGAACTTCCAGACGTTCAAGCTGGGTTTAGAAAAGGCAGAGAAGCCAGAGATCAAATTGCCAACATCTGCTGGATAATCGAAAAAGCAAGAGAGTTGTACTGCAAAATTGCACTTATCTCACATGTTAGCAAAGTAATGCTCAAAATTCTCTAAGCCAGGCTCAACAGTATGTGAACCATGAACTTCCAGACGTTCAAGCTGGGTTTAGAAAAGGCAGAGAAGCCAGAGATCAAATTGCCAACATCTGCTGGATAATCGAAAAAGCAAGAGAGTTCCAGAAAAACATCTACTTCTGTTTGACTAGGCCAAAGCCTTTGACTGTGTGGATTAAAACAAATTGTGGAAAATTCTTCAAGAGATGGGAATACCAGACCACCTTACCTTCCTCCTGAGAAATCTGTATGCATGTCAAGAAGCAACAGATAGAACCAGACATGGAACAACAGACTGACTGTTTCCAAATCGGGAAAGGAGTACATCAAAGCTGTATATTGTCACCCTGCTTATTTAACTTCTATGCAGAGTACATCATGCAAAATGCTGGGCTGGATGAAGCACAAGCTGGAATCAAGATTGCCAGGAGAAATAACAATAACCTAAGATATGCAGATGACACCACCCTTATGGCAGAAAGCAAAGAACTAAAGAGCCTCTTGATGAAAGTGAACGAAGAGAGTGAAAAAGCTGGCTTAAGACTCCACATTCAGAAAACTAAGATCATGGCATCCGGTCCCATCACTTCATGGCACATAGATGGGGAAACAAAGGAAACAGCAGACTTTATTTTTGGGAGCTCCAAAAGCATTGCAGATGGTGATTGCTGCCATGAAATTAAAAGATGCTTGCTTCTTGGAAGAAAAGCTATGACCAACCTAGACAGCATACTAAAAAGCAGAGACATTACTTTGCCAACAAAGGTCCATCTAGTCAAATCTATGGTTTTTCCAGTAGTTATGTATGGATGTGAGTGTTGGACTATAAAAAAAGCTGAACACTGAAGAACTGATGCTTTTGAATTGTGGTGTAGAGAAGACCCTTGAAAGTCCCTTGGACATCAGGGAGATCCAATTGGTCAATCCTAAAGGAAATCAGTCCTGAATATTCATTGGAAGGACTGATGCTGAAGCTGAAACCTCAATACTTTGGTCATCTGATGCGAAGAATTGATTCCTTGGAAAAGACCCTGACGCTGGGAAAGATTGAAAGCAGGAGAAGGGGACAACAGAGGATGCAATGGTTGGATAGCATCACCGACCTGATGGACATGAGTTTGAGTAAGTTCCGGGATTTGGTGATGGACAGGGACGCCTGGCATGCTGCAGTCCATGGGATTGCAAAGAATCGAACACGACTGAGTGACTGAACTGAACTAAAGCTGCAAGAGCTGTGAATTACTTTATCAGCTATCAAGGACACTGATTTTTAACACTTTGTTAACCATCCCCAAGCTTTGTTTTCTCCAGTGAATAAATTGCACCAGCAACAGTTATCCAACCCCATTTTCCTTATGATTATTCACTCTCAATCTTGCAAATACTTGAGGTAGGTAATCTGGTTTGTAGATTCTGTCTCCTTGGTCTACTCTAAGCATCAATTATCCTTATGTCTGCAATCAGATTTCCTAGGATACAAACTGTGAGATGAAGAGTTACACACAGAGAGTTGGTATGCTTTTGGCAACACCTGTGAGGGCTTGAAGGACTCAGGATTGGGAGACATTCAACTGCAACAGAATTACAACAAATTCTTGATCATCCCATAGGGAAACTCAGTCACTGGGGTGGCTGTTCAAAGTTGTTGCAGATTGTGGAAGGAGGGCCAAGGTCTCTGTACGTCTGCACCAACCAGTAGTCAGTGGATGTAAGTTGCTCCTGGGAAGGGGATGTAACCTTAGGTAAGGTAGCTAATTCCCTTTCTGGAAAATTCCCAATTGGAAGAGATTTTTTTATCAGTGAGCCATCAGCAGGCAACATCCTAGCTACCAAAAGGAATGAGTTCCTTAAGTCTGAATGTGGATCAGAGATGTGAATCACAACCTTAAGGCAATAATAGTGAAAAGAAAAGGAGAGGATATATTTGAGATTTACTTACGAAGTCAAAATGACAGAGTATGGAGTAGCATAAGATTTTTAACTTGGATGGCCAGAAGAGAGATACCACAAGTGAAAAATGGTAGGATTAGTCAGGGTTGGGGGGAAAGACAGTAGTTAAATTTCAAACATTATTGGTCACCTGTGGAGCATTTAATGGGGATTATAAATTATTTGGAAATAAGGATCTGGTAATTATGGAAGATTTTAACTGGAAAATTATAGCTATCAATTTAAAGAACATAGTTTGTAAAAGATCTACAGAAAAAAATATATAACAGAGAAGAAATAAAAACCAAGGTTGAAATCTGAAACATTAAAAAATGCAGATGAAGACAGCCAAATGCTTCTGACCAAGACCATAGACACTCTCCCACGGACAAATCTAAACACGCGTTTTGAAGTTTTTGGCCAACCAAACTGGCATATCACACTTTCTACCTCTGAATGGATCCAAAGTTCCCCTCTAAGGAGAGATAGTTGCTGCCTGCTGGAGTATGTGGCCAGTAGTGTTTTATCACAGACACATTCAAATTATGTAAATTTGTTCTTTCTCTTTCTTTTTCCTTCCCTTCCATGGACAGTTCATTCCTAAAGGCATTAAAGTGGGGCAAAGCATTTCAGGTCTTCCCTTGCTCAAGGCAGGGAACAGTTGTGGTGGACCAGAGTGTAGTACTGGGATCTGATCAAGGTGAGCAGGATGTTGTCCTAGGAGGGTGGATGGGGGAAGGTCTTCTGGGGTGATGACTTACTTGGCACAGGAAGGTAGAACCCAAGCAGGATGAGGAGAGTGTTCATGCATGGGGTTGAGTCTTACATGGAGTATTAGAGACCAAATGGGTGAGTAGGGTATTCTTCGCCATGGAAAACAGTTTTACTAATTATCAAATGCACAGTAATATATTTGTATATTCACAAACTTTGATCATATTTCTCTTTCAGGTCACATTTGGTATTACTGGTAACTGTCCTACTTGAAACATTTTCTTTGCTAGGCTTCTAGGACAGCTTTCCTCCTAAATAATTTTCCTATTTCCTTCATATCCCCATGCAGACTTCCACTCTATCTGCTCTTCTTTATATGATGGTTTCCTTCTCAGCCTTCCATTTTTCTCCTCTACCTACCCTTCCTGAGTGACCTTATCAACTGCCACCAATATACCATCAGTATTTTGCAAGTCCTGTATATACTAATTAACACTTCCCTGCAACAGTTGGAACTAAGGGCTATTTAAAATTTAACACAAAAAACTGACAGAACCTTTCTTCCTGATTTCCCAGAACTAGTTATCTCAAACCACTATTTCAAGCATCTAGTTTGAAGAATGCTTCCAAGGTTCTCCAACTCATTATTGTCTCCTCCAAATCACAACTTCTTCATCATTACTCTTTTATTCTGTGAGATGGCACAAATCCTTATCCAACTCTCAAAGCCAGAAGCCATGAAAATAACAACTACAACCTCTCTTCCTCTCACACTTTCACTCACAAAGTCCTAATGATTCTGCTTTGTATATCTTTCTTGAAGTTCTGTCTCTATTTCTCTTTCCCATTCTCATGGNACTCTCAAAGCCAGAAGCCATGAAAATAACAACTACAACCTCTCTTCCTCTCACACTTTCACTCACAAAGTCCTAATGATTCTGCTTTGTATATCTTTCTTGAAGTTCTGTCTCTATTTCTCTTTCCCATTCTCATGGTTATACCTCAATGCAGACTCTTTTCTTCTCTAAACAAGATTACTGAAAATGCTGTCTTGGTCTCCAATCTTATTTCCCCCAGTTCTTTCTCCATACTACTTCTGATGATCTTTTAAACTGAAAATATGGTTGTGCTATGCCCCTGCTTGAAACTGTTCAGAAAGTTCCCATTACCTAAGCAAAACATCCACGTTCTCTGGCATTGCCTGCATAATGCTTTATCATCTCAACCCGGATGCTTTTACACTTAGCTCCAATAGCAGTAACATTCTACACATTTGGGTTTGACTGTCATGACGTAAAATGGGTTTTTACTGAGGTATATCTGCATTCTGCCAGGAGTTTTTCAAGATAATGAACTGTTTTCATTTGTGTGCAAGAAAAATTTGCCCTTGAAACAAATGTGAAAAGTGTATGGAACATTTATATCCTACGGTCAATGAGCTTCTGAAATAATCAGAACTGCATTCTAGGAACAGGAGATGAAACACGGCACAATGACTGCAAACTTACCCATCTCCTGAAATGTGATTTTGTGAATTTGATTCTATAAATAAGAGACCAAAAACCTTTCAAATCATTTTTACAAATGAAAAGAGACAGTTACTTACTTCTGCAGTTAAAAAACACACACACATAGTGGGGAGGAGTAGGACGATATGATTGAGGCATTCCCCTGATCCTCTTTATGGCCTACATGAATCTTGAAATCCAAAATATCTTCTTTTGAATATTATCTCCTCAGGGGTGTGTTCTGCCTCTTAAGTTTATGAAATACCTTTAAGTAGAAAAAACAAATAAGCCTGTCACATGTCCTGTAGGCAAGGCAGGTAGACAGGAAATTGGAAGTTTGCAACCATTTTAGATTATTAAAATTTCATTAAAATTCTTGGCCATTAGGTGACATCAGGAATATTCTAGTAAAAAGTACTAGGAAAATAAATTCATTTCTGAGTCATTTTCACAGACCTATACCTAGTGTTTCTCAAGGGACTGCTACCTAACCACTTCTGCTTAGCCAAACCATAACGCACAGGGAAGTTGAATTTGAGGGTCTAACTGTACTCCCCATCTGTTTCTGGGGACACCTTTACAATCTTTAAATCCATTTATATAAAATTATATTCATTTTCTTAAAAGGCGAGATATTAACACACAATGAAATCTACTTGCTGATTAGGACTATAGGTTGATTGCACTATGTCCTTTACAGAACATATGCCATTGCCTTGGGCATCTTAGATGTTCAATAAATAATAAATACTTGTGGATTCAAGTTTAATTATATTTCATGTCATTCTGTAGAAGAGATTTGACATTGGGAGATTTAGCTTGCAAAGCTAATTCTTCTATCAGTGCATTTCTATTATTCCTATCTCTGTGGATGCACAAAAATATAACAGCATATTTGGTATTTTTACAAGTCTTCTTTAAAGCTAACATTAGAATTCACCAACTGTATTTCCAAAGAAAAGCTCTCTTTCAAAAAAGTAGTATTTCTGCTTTATTGATAACTTGACAAGCTGCATGAAATCAAAGAAACAGACCTAGGCAATGGGATTTGAAGGAGCCCACTCCAAGAAAATTTCTATTCAACAGAGCATCCAGATTACCTAAGCAAGGATACTGAAATAGTGCATACACTTACATAACAAGCCACTGATGATGATAATTGAGGACCAGTGGTTCAGGAGAATGTGTCTGACCATTCTTGTGCCCATAGACACGTCCAAGGTGCTGATTAGGCTTCATGAAAGACAGCCATTCTCATTGTATCTTTTTTTTTTTAACCTTAATTATGCTCCTTCAACTTGCATTTTCACTGTATTTGACTAGACAATGACAATCTAAGTACATTTCCACAGAATGTGCAATTTCCATAGGAATGGAAAGTGCACTTGTAGATTTAAAGTTCAGCTTCTTACTGATCATTTGATACTTTATTTCCCATATGGACTTAAAGTGCCCCACTTGTTCATGGAGCTGGGAATGAGTATATCAAGACCAAGATTCCCCTCTTATCATTAGAAGAAAGTGCCCAGTTACTGGGAAAAATGCCATTAAAACTTTTACATCTTTTTGTTCTTTTATTTAAATAACCTCTGTGAAAGTGAGTTTTTCTTTTTAAGTTTTATGATCTGTAGTTTGAAGAACTGTGTGTAATTATTTAAGACTAAATTAAAACATGACAGGATTTTTTAAAGAACATAGCTTATTAGGGTCAGTTGTTTAAAAAATCATAGTTTAGAGAACATGGATTAATGCTGGGTTCTCTAGAAGGATTGTCCAACAAAAAAATGAGTTCTTTTTAAGTTTCCAGTTTTTTTTTTCTTTTGTAAATTATTTTGCCTATAAACACAGACATTCTTTTCTACCATGACACCACCATTCTCTGTTCTCCCATCCTCACCTTACTAGAACATATCTGGTTTAAGATAAATAACAATCTATTAACAAATGTAAAAATGTATACCTTACTTTAGTAAAGTCAGCCTAAGGGAGTAACTGTCATTGCCTATAACATGGAACTTGAAATACAGTTATCTTTGAAAGTATGCTGTAACTTTCAACATAAGGTAGATGACTTTATCAAAATGTCCAAGGACCCTGGTTTCATCTATGGGCACCTTTCTTCTAACATAGCTCCAAGAAGAACATTCAAGAAGGATTTACCAAATGTGTGTTCCATATTAGGTACCATTTGTAGAAGTGGATTGGACAGATGTGGAATTCACTTTTAACTGAGGGTGGTAACTGGGAGAGCTTCCCTGTTGGCTCAATGGTAAAGAAACTGCCTTCAATGCAGTAGCTGCAGGAGACACAGGTTTTATCCCTGGGTCTGAAAATCCCCTGGAGGAAGGCAGGGCAACCCACTCCAGTATGAACTTGGTGGGCTAAAGTCCGTAGGGTTGCAAAGAATTGGACATGACTGAAATGACTTAGCACACACACACGCATGGTAACTGGGAGGAGAGAGGTGATAAATATGACCCTTTCAGATTGAGATGTATTGTAACAAGCAAAAATCAACAGGATGATGTGTTAGAGAATATTCCAGCTCTGTACTGCTGAACAACATCAAAAAATCAACCTATACTTAGTGGGTTAGCACAACCTTTTATTTTGCCAGCAAACTGCCGTTTGGCCAGGTCTTAGCTGGGACAGTTCATTCCTCCTCTTAATGGTAGTAGCTGACTTTACTCGCATGGATTCAATTTAGCACCGGCTGTAGGCTATTCTCCATGTGAGCCTTTTCATAGTACTTCCTCACAGCATGGAAGCTGGGATCCCTGAGCACATACCCCAGGAGACTCATTGGAAAAGACTTGAATGCTGGGAAAGATTGAGGGCAGGGAGAAGGGGGCAACAGAGGATGAGATGGTTGGATGGCATCAATGGACATGAGTTTGCACAAACTCCAGAAGATAGTGAAGGACAGGGAAGCCTGAAGTGGTGCAGTCCATGAGGTTATAAAGAGTCAGATACAACGTAGCAACGGAAAAATAACCACCTTAGCAGACAGGAAGAAGTAGCTGCCAGTCTCTCACAGCCTGAGTTGGACACCCAGAGAAGCATCATTTAGGCTATGTTCCATTGGTTAAGCAGTCATGAGCCTGCTCAGACTCAAGGGAAAAGGTTTACACCCACTTCTTAATGGAAAGGATGGCAAATAATTGAGCAATCTTTAATTTATCCCAGAGGGCAAATGAAGGGAACGGTCATAAAAGAACTCACACAGGAACTGACATTTAGGTTGAGACCTCATGGGTGAAAAGGAGCCCTCGAGGAGCAGGCTCACTCAGCATTCACTCACCAATAGTTACCAAATGCCTCTCACTCCCAAGGTGGGGCTCAGACAGTAAAGAATTTGCTTGCAATGCAGGAGACCTATGTTTGATCCCTTGGTCAGGAAGATCCCCTGGAGAAGGGAATGGCTACCCACTCCAATATTCTTGCCTGGACTATTTCAGGGCCAGAGGAGCCTGGCAGGCTATAGCCCATGGGCTGGCAGAGGCAAACAAGCCTGAGCGGCTAACACTCACTCATAAGGTGCTTTTAAAGACACCAGACATAAAAGCGTGAATAAGGTATTGCATTATCTCTGAATGGTTCTATTCAAACGACAGTAAAATAAGTAAAAGAATAGTGACAGGGCAATGCAGTAAGGTATCTAGGTGCTGTGGGATTACAGATGAAGGGATCCTTAAACATGATGGAGAATTCAGATAAGCCTTCTCAGAGGAGGCAAAGTCTCAGCTGCCATTCTAAAGGCAAATCTCTCAGATAAAGAAGAGAGAAAATGAAGACTCTGGGAAACAGAAGCAAGGAATGAGTGTTTGCAGATATGAGGAGGCACAGGGGAAAAGAAAAACCCAGCTGCAAGTAAACTGGGATGGTCTGGTTGGAGGCCATTTATGAACAGAGATGAAACAGGCTAGAAATGAGGCTGTGTCTGGACCATGACAGACCTTCAACACACAGAGTTCAGCGGTGTGCCTGCTAAAGAGTCAGGAATTTATCTGGCCGCATGATGTTCTACTTATGCCATTGGTGTCAGTGCAGCTAATAGAATTACACCAAGTATGTAACATGTCTGTCCTTTTTTAAATGTTGAATGCTCAGTTGAGACCACAGCTCCTGGAATTTAAAATGACTGAGCTAAAATTCTGGTATTATGACTTGCTTATTGTGACCTTGGATAAGTTACTTAGTCTCTCTGTGTCTCCATTTCCTCCTCTGTAAGACAGAAAGAACAGTCCCCCTTCCCACTGATTTGTTGTGAGAATTCGCAGGAATGATTTTACGCAAAGCATTTAGAGCTTGGCATGTAGTAAGCACTCAGTGCTTTTAGTATTATTTATTATATAGTCCCAGCCCATGCCCACCTTCTGACTCCTCCCCTCTGAGTTAAGGCATAGCCTGATGGAGCTCCCACACTGCTGAAACGGTCACCCCATGCGCCTCAAATTAAAATTTGCCATTGTAAAGAGTCAATTATAAGTATAAATTAGAACATTTATCTATCTCTACCACATTTAACATAAACAAAGATAGTGTTTTGCCCATTAGAAAAACCTTCTGAGATGAATTATATTCTTCCAAACACTAAGTCAGTTTAAGCAGAGCTGGTAAAATAAAGAAGTAACCAAGAAAAAAAGAAGTGTTTTTCCCTCCCTCACCCTGCCCTATGAATACTTCTCCTTAAACCTAAGTCACATCCTATCCTTCCTTCCCTTCCTCCTTTGCCCCCTCCCTAGACTCCTTCATTGCCTTCCTCCTACAGATGCATTTCCCTTTCTTATATCTAGCTGCAGAAAATCTATTAATATCTTCAATTAAAAAAAAAAAAACTGTCCACTAGCCTTGTAGTTAGCTTCTGATTGACAGCAACTATTTTAATTTGAAGCTAAACTGCTCTCTCTCAGTTGCCAGGCAGCGCTTCGAATAAGAAGAAATCTTTCTTATGAAAGAAAATGACCAACTTTACAGAAAAAAAAGGCATTCCACCAAATCCAATTCAACCCAACCATTTTAAGCTAATGCTGACCAGTAGGCAGAACTCCTGCCTAGCTTGCTGGACACTGTTGGTGACCAGAAAGAGCTGGGAGAGAATTCATGATTTCTCCATTCCAATGCCCTCCTGTACATGTCTGTGCTCAGGCAGTGGGCACACATGCCAAAGGTGATGATGTGCAGTGAGCAGCTGGGTCAGAGCTGCTCTTCTGAGGGCAGTGGCTTCTTTTTGTCATCCTGTGCACAGAGGAGTGTGTGTGCAGGCATGTGGAGAGAGCTGATGCATTCTGACCCTTGTGGCAGCTGATCAGGATGATTGGCTAGTCGTGGCGGCTTTGTGAGCGTACAATGTGTAACAGCCAGCGGGAGACAGACAGTGTTGGGAGAGGAAGAAGGTATCCAGAGCCAGCGCCATTAATATGGAGATTCAAAACAGCAATTTCGACCTCACTTTCTGAAATTAGAGGCTCTATATGGTGTTATTATTGTTATTTAACATGTATTGAATGCCAGCTGTGAAGCAGGTTCTGAATGGAATATTAAGCAGCTACAATCTCTACCCAGTGGGTTGCAATGCACATAAGACAACACAATAAGAAATGGGAGGAGGGGACTGGCTCTCACCTACACAAGTTAAGGGTGCTGATTCCTCTTTTCTCCATGAGTCCTTGGATTTTTCTGACTATTCTCTTTCCAGCCTCCATCAGTCACCTTTGCGGTGCGCTCACGTACCCCCAACCTCACTCTGAGTACATCAGCCATAATGAACAAGTGCTCCAGAGCAAAGTGGAACTATTCAGTGCTGCTGGGTCTGGAAGTGCTGACATTGGTTTTCTACGGAACACATTCTGTATTGATAAATGTCAGGACCCAAAGAACAAATTTAACTCAAGGCAAGTCCAATTTGACTTCCCCAGGTAATGGCACAACACGCAGCCTCACTGAAGAGTGTGTGGATGGAGGAGTCTCATTGTAAGAATGTGGTGTTTAATCATCTTGAAAAGATTCAAAGGTCATCTACTCCTTGCTCCTCATTAGCCACTCTGGGAATTTTTACTATTGTTTGTCTTGATTCTCCCTTCACGTTTGATTTATCTGCTTGAATTTGAGATACATGTTTAAGCAGAAATGGCACATTTATTTAATGCAAAGCAAACTGACTTCTCATATTATTTAGATCAATAAATGGACATCCTAAACACTCTTTGCCAAAGGGCATAAGTACAAACTTTAAAACACCACAGTCAGCAGCATTTCAAAAATCCCATTTTAAAAGCAATTTCCTCAAAATAGCCCCTTCTCAAGGATCACCAGGTTGGAAAGTTACGCTCTGGGCTTTGCAAGTCACTTGACTAAGGCTCCACCCATGAAAATTAAAAGGGAATTCCATAAACAAGTGAAAGTATAAGATATAAAGGTGGTTGTTTGAAAGTGAATATTTTATACTTTCCAGAAATACGGGAACTAGGTTATATTATGGCTTGAAACATGGCTTTCCAAACTGCTATTTGTAAAACTATTAATAAGTGAATTCTCAAAGCTGGTCTATAGTTCTGATGGTGGTGGTGATGGTCAGAATCTGTAAGTTGTACTGAACAAGCTTTAAGAAATGTCTACTAGGTCAGATTAGAAACCTCTCCTGAGCCAAGAAAAATTAACATAGAAAACCATTGTATCAGAAACAAACAAAATGTAGCCAGTCTTTGCAGGGGGCAGAATATAGCAGGGACTCTACAGAGGATTCCCACGGGAAAGCTGAATTAGGGTCATGGGTTTTTCTTCACTACCTCAGGCACAGAAACCACACCCAGGAGTTATAAACAACGGCTTTGTAGGTGACCCATTCTGTCCCTCATATTTTCAGTCCCATACCCCTCACTGTCTTGGCTATACCATAAATCCTTCTTCTAACTTGACATAGAATTCCACAGAACTAGACCTGCTTCATCCTTGAAACCACTGACTCTCATTTCTCTTTCAGCTTAGGAATCCTTTACTTCTTACTGGGATTCAGCTTCAGCCTCATCAAGAGCTCTGTTTCCTTGATTCTAGATCGTTCTTCCAAACTACTTGCCTGCAAAGCTACTACTCACTCTCTGTGGGTTTTTCTCTCACCACATTTAAACACACTTCAGCTTCTCTCGGCCTTCCCAGGTGGCTTGGTGGGTAAAGAACCTGCCTGCAACGCAGGAGACACAGGAGATATGGGTTCAGTTCCTAGGTCAGGAAGATCCTCTGGAGGAGGGACAGCAATCCACTCCAGTGTTCTTGCCTGGAGGATCCCATGGACAGAGGAGCCTGGTGGGCTACAGCCCATAACTTGCGAAGAGTCAGACACAGCTAAAGTGACTGAGCATGCATGCAAGCTTCTCTCATCTCATAAAAAGCAAAAAAAAAAACAAATGCTTCCGTTAATCTTATGCTCCTCCACTGCTGTTATCTACCCCTTTCCCTCTTCCCAACCTGGTGCCTTGCAAGGTCTCCGCATTGTTACCTCTTTAACCCACTGCCATGACCCCACTGGAATTGTTCTGGTCAAAGACACTGATACCCTATTTTTTTGACTAAAAGGTATTTGCCGGGGGCCAGTGTGAGGAACTCCGCCCATGGCAAAGGTCATGAGGAAAGAGGCTTTGGCATACGCAAAGGCATGATCAAGCCTCAGGAGACCCCCTGTTCCCGAGCATCTACCCCAAAACCAGAGTCTGTTTTTTGCTCTCACCTACACCTTTGACCTTCTGGGGGCTCTCCTCTATAACCCTTTCTGTCAGAGAAGGAGTAAACGTGCAGCTCCAAGTAAATAAAAATTCCTGGGTGTGACAAGAGTGTTTCAGCTTACGAACTCTGAAGGTTATCCAGCCTGCCTGTATAGGTTCATCCAGCCGAATGTGATGGTTTACAGCCCCCCAGCCATGAGAGGCACGAGATGTTTTAGACTTACTAAAGGCAAATTCTTGTGGGAAGTTAGAAATTATTAGTATAGTGGGTTGGTTGGGAATTATATTGGTGAAGGGTTTTTTCATTTGTTGTGTCAATAATTGCTGCTAATTCCCTGCCCTGGGTGGGACAAGGGTGTCTCAGGTCAAACCTCTCTGCTGACAGACTAGCTTGTGTGACAACCTCTCAACCATAAACAGCACAGAGAGTTTGGAGTATTAGCATAGGGCTTTTCTCATTGTTGAGTCAATGATTGCCGCCAGGCCTCCATATCCTTAGGCACCTGGGAATATATTAATCAATGTATTTGGAATATAAAAAAGGAAATACAGTAGTTTTTAAGGTTAGCAATACTAGACTTTTTGAGTTAACGAATTTTCTCTTTTGTTATAGATCACTGTACTTTGTTATAAATCACTGTGTCCTTGCTATGTAAAAATGTAACTTTATCACTACCTTAAGACTAAATAGATCTTAAGGGGA
>SJYX01000732.1:462195-503459 GCA_006410675.1 Oreotragus oreotragus | reverse complement strand
AAATGGTGGAAACTAAAAATGCACAAAAGAAGGGGAGGAATAAGCAAATTTATCTTGATCTGTAATGCATATCCATTAAATAGAAGTAACTTGAAAAAAATAACATCATAATTACTCTCAGTACAGTTTTATTTTCAGGAATCATAGAATTTGTGGGATTTCAAACGTTGGCCTGAAAAAAAAAAAAGGTAGTTTAAAAACTACCTTTACATTATTTGGCTATTTTAGTAACTAGTTTACCATCCTTATGGCATGTCACGTGTTAATTTTGGATATTTTTCCCCAAATAGCATCTGTTCATTTACTGCCATAGAGATGGACTTAACTGTTATGAAACATTCAAATGGTAAAAAGGTTTGTTAAATGTCCACCCCTCTTTTTTTTTTTTTTTAACCTAAGGTGGGTGCTAGCCTGGGAGGATGCAGGGGCAAATTAACATATGAGGTGGGAAAGGCAGTGTCTCTGCTCTGAACACACACTCAGAAATACCCCTGCATTGTCCATCACCATGACTTATTGACTGAGTCACATTATCAGTGAAGTGAAGTTGCTTAGTCGTGTCTAACTCTTTGTGACCCAGTGGACTGTAGCCTACCAGGCTCCTCTGTTCATGGGATCCGGGGGGGACTGGCAATTCTCTTGCTGAGACTCTCAGAATTAATGCTCTTCTTTATCCTCTTCATTATCTGCTCTGAAAAGAATGGCGTCCCATCTTTCTTTCTTTCTTTATTTTTTTTTTTTCCATGCAGGATCTTAGTTCCCCAACAAGGGATCGAACTTGTGCCCCTTGCAGTGGTAAGCATGGAGTCTTAACCACTGGACCGCCAAGGATGTCCCTGGGCTTCCATTTCGGAAGCTTCTGCAATGACTTCAGTCGCAGCATTGATGTAATCCCTTCCATGGCCACAAACCCCAACGAGTTGCCCTTCAACCTGCCCTGGTGACATGAGTGTGTGATTTCAAAATTCAAGGTTTCCTATGGCCCTCACTCAGTAAGGAATGTGTACTCTTTTCTTACCAGGGGTACTTTTCTTTGATTCCTTCTTTCAGCTTCTCATATCTTCTGAGCTCAGATCAACCTTGAGTCAAGTTACCCAGCATCTAGACTGAAAGGACATGAGTCTGAGCAAACTCTGGGACACAGTGAAGGACAAGAAAGCCCAGCATGCTGCAGTCCATGTGGTTGCAGAGTGGGACATGACTTAGCGGCTCAAGACAACAAGATTGAAAGGAAACAGTATACTTACAAAACTACATCCCAAATAGCTTATTCTTGGTAACCATTGGTTGAGGCTACATTCTGGCTCTCACTTTGAAGTGGGGGTAATATTCAAAATACTTAATGACCAGCTGTCTTGGCACCATGATGGAATGGGGAACTGACTAATTGCTAGGTCAAACCAGTGCACACAGGCTGAATATCAGATTGGATAGTGGTCCCAAACGGGCAGGCCTCCAGGCCATGTTGCCAATGGATGAGTTTTGTTAGGTATGCAGAGCAGTTTTGGACTCTGTTCCTGAGCCTTTAGGCCTTTAGGACACATGTCCTCTTGCATTTCCAGCCATGAAATTAAAAGATGCTTGCTCCTTGGAAGAAAAGTTATGACCAGCCTAACAGAGATGTTACTTTGCCAACAAAGGTCCATCTAGTCAAAGCTATGGTTTTTCCAGTAGTCATGTATGGATGTGGAGTTGGACTATGAAGAAAGCTGAGGCCTGAAGAATTGATGCTTTTGAACTGTGGTGTTGGAGAAGACTCTTGAGAGTCCCTTGGACTGCAAGGAGATCCAACCAGTCCATCCTAAAGGAAACCAGTCATGCATATTCATTGAAAGGACTGATGCTGAGGCTGAAACTCCAATACTCTGGCCACCTGATATGAAGAACTGACTCATTGGAAAAGACCCTGATGCTGGGAAGATTGAAGGCAGGCGGAAAAGGGGATGACAGGATGAGATAGTTGAGTGGCATCACCGACCCAGTGGACATGAGTTTGAGTAAACCTTGGGAGTTGGTGATGGACAGGGAGGCTTGGCGTGCTGCAATAAAAGAGTTGAACTGATCTTGTCTCATGTCTTAGAGCTTACCAGCTTTGTTGATTTGTCTTACCTCTGGTTTTTGGAAACCATCTGCCTGTTCCAGACATTTTTTCAAACCTTTCTTTGTGGTCCCATCTTTGTCCCGGGGTGGTTTACTTCTATTTGTCTCTCAAAAGATCCCAGATTATTATCACTTGGACAGGTCCTCATACACATGGGAATTGTACAACGCCTCCTCCGATTGCTGGGCCTAAATTTCCACAGAGGTAGGCTTCCCATTCTGAATCTGAGCTACATCAGTGTTGCAGCTACTCGTTAAATTATAATTGACTTGGAAAGGAGAAACTAAACATAGAAACAGACAATGGCCAGGCCCTATATAAAAAAATAGAACTCTGACCCACAACCTACAACAAACTTGCCCAGGAAACCAACCCCTTTACTGACAATAAACTGCCCAGGAAGCCAGCCTGTCATATGTCAGACTGCTGACTTGTTCGAAGTCAGACTACTATTTCTAATAACAATCTAGGGAGTGTTCCCTGTGGTCAGACTCCAGGCTTCACTGCTGAGGCCTCAGGTTCAATCTCTAGTCAGGGAACTAAAAATCCCACAAAATGCAAGGCCGAAAACAAAACACAACAACAAAAAAACCCTACAAAACCAGCAACAAAATAAAAGGCAAGACAAACAAAAACCCCAAAAGAAACAGTCTAGAAGGCTACACAGTAATTTTTGAAACAATTAACCCCAAATGCCCAGAAGTTGATTAAAAATAGCTTTGCAAAGTTTTGTCCCACTTCCAACTGAGGGTCAACCAGAAAAAGCCAAATATGTATCCTTAACCGCTCACAGAAGATACCCTGCTGATTTAGCCCTCCTCCAGCTTTCCTGAGCCCACAGCCTCCACTCAGAGCACACCTGAAGTCTCTCTGTTTTGTACCATCAAGTTTTCTACTTCCCTGCCTGCCTTTGCATCTTTGCCAAGATGCCAGGAACAGTGGCCGACTCACTTCTTATCCAAGTTCTGAATAAATAGCCCTTCATTGTTCTCATTTGATTGGTCTTTGTCTATTTCCACAGAAATACATTCAATTCTAACTCTAGATGTCATAATGATAATAAAAGCCTTCAGTAAAATTTAGGCAAATTATTTTAGAAAGAAAAAATAAGAATTTTTTTTTTTTGCATTTTGTAAATGTTTAAAGAGGGTGGTATAGAGGGAGGAAAATGTCCCCTTTAGCATTTTTAAAAAATTTATATTTACATTTATTTTTAATTGAAGATTAATTGCTTTACAATATTGTTTTGGTTTCTGCCATACTTTAACATCTTTTGAATCTCCTGATTCAATTTTCGGATTTTTCCTACTACCACATACATTTGCAATAAAACGGCCGACTGTAAAATGTTGAACTTCACTACTTTTAAGCTGAAAACGTTTTTGAAGCTTAAGGCAGTCATTTCTGCAAAAGATGGCTTTTGGGTTTATTAATTAAAAAGAAGGCAGGGAGTATTTGAAATATTATCATCTGGGTGACTTTATTCTACATTTATAAATACAGCCTCACCACGATGAAGAGAAATTGAAAAGAGTTTGGAATATGGTGATAGCTTAAAACTGAAAATAATTCTTTTTAACATGAATAATTACCCCACCAGTTTTATAACCTAATAAAAATCAAAGAAAAACCCTGGGCATTTTAATTATGAGAAATCATATGTATTCTGGGAAATTAGAAACATAACCCACATACTTGTACTTCAGAATCCTCATTTCAGAAATTCTCTCCCTGGAGATATTCCAAAGTGGAATTCATGAACTAGCTTCTTGGCAGGATCCAATAAACACAGAGTTCAGTAAGAGACATACTGGTTTTGAGTTCGAGTTTAGCAACAATTTCAATTCAGTTCAGTTCAGTCACTTAGTCGTGTCCGACTCTTTGCAACCCCATGAATTGCAGCATGTCAGGCCTCCCTGTCCATCACCAACTCCCGGAGTTCACTCAGACTCATGGCCATCAAGTTGTTGATGCCATCCAGCCATCTCATCCTCTGTCGTCCCCTTCTCCTCCTGTCCCCAATCCCTCCCAGCATCAGAGTCTTTTCCAATGAGTCAATTCTTCCCATGAGGTGGCCAAAGTATTGGAGTTTCAGCTTTAACATCATTCCTTCCAAAGAAATCCCAGGGCTGATCTCCTTCAGAATGGACTAGTTGGATCTTCTTGCAGTACAAGGGACTCTTGAGAGTCTTCTCCAACACCACAGTTCAAAAGCATCAATTCTTTGGGCCTCAGCTTTCTTCACAGTGCAACTCACATCCATACATGACAATTTACTTCATGTTAAAAAAAAAAAAAAAAAAAAACACAACATTAAAAGTTTTATTTGGCTTCCGTAGTGGCTCCGATGGTAAAGAATCTGCCTACAGTGCAGAGGACCCAGGTTCAATCCCTGGATCTGGAAGATGCCCTGGAGAAGAGAATGGCAACCCACTCTAGTATTCTTGCCTGGGAAATCCCTTGGACCGAGGAGCCTGGTGGGCTGTAGTCCATGCTGTCATGAAGAGTCAGACACGACTCAGCCACTAAACAGCAAATGTTTTATTGGAGTACAATTGCTTTACAATGTCGTGTTGGTTTCTCCTGTACAGCGAAGTGTATCAGGCATACATACGTCCTGTTCCCTCTTGGGATTTCCTCCTAATCCCCGCACCCCAATCCCACCCATCTAGATCATCTCAGAACACGGACCGGAACTCTCTGTGCTCCATATCAGGTTCCCTCTGGCTATTTTACACATGGTGGTGTATATGTGTCAATCCTGTCTCCCAACTCATCCCACCCTCCCCTTCCCTCTCTGTGTTCGCCTGTCTGTTCTCTATGTCTGTGTATATTCCTGCCCTGTAAACAGGCTTATCTGTACCATTTTTCTAGATTCCATATATATTTGTCAATATATAGAGAGCGAAATAAGTCAAAAGGAGGAAAACTTCACATTGAGCTGAGATGTGGAGTAGATGTCTTTGGACATTGCTTCCATTATTTTTATTCCTTTTAAAATATAGATTTTTTTTTTCTCTATATGCTAGACAGAGACAGAGGAGAGAATACCCTGATAATTTTCTCACTTTCTAATAATCCCTTTAAAGTTTACTCTAATGTCTCTTATACACATTACTCATATTATGATGTAATTCCTACATCCTTCAGGAAATTCCCCAAAGACTCTCTTTCTGGGTGTCTCCATTGGTGGTTGTGCTTTGAAGAAAAGGACATCAGAGGTGTTCAGTCGGCACTTGTTGACAAATTGATTCAACACAAACTAATGTTACGTTAACCTCAATTTGGAAGATACCCTGAAACAATAACAGTCATTTAGCACTTATTTTGTTAACCTTGGTTTCGGATTATCTGGCCTGTTTTCACCCCACCTCTGTGTTTACTCTAATGAATTCACATTGACGATGTGTCTTTTGATTTCTTAATTGTTCAGTTTTGTTCTCGTGTAAAATGAGAAAGTCTTGTGCTCACTCAGCCCTAGATTTATTGTCTTATCTGTGGCTGGGCTGAGTCTTCACTGCGGTGCCTGGCTTTCTAAACTTGCAGTGAGTGGGGGTCTCATTGCCTTGCATGGGCCTCTCATTGCAGGGGCTTCTTCTCATCTCACAGCATGGTCGCTATGCACTCTCGTGCTTAGTTGCCCCCAGAGCATGTGGAATCCTCCCGGACCAAGGACCGAGCCCATATACCCTGAACTGGCAGGTGGAGGCTTATCCACTGTCCCACCAGGGAATTCCCAGCCTGAGATTTTTAAGGATTAAAAAGACTTTCAGTGTTAATCTCCCAGTTTACCCTTCGTTTACAGGCATGACTCTTCTCTACTTTCTACACCGTGCCTAGAAAGCGCCTGGAGGATTTATTAAAACTTTCAGTGTTAACCCCCAGCCCAGAGCTTCTGCTTCCCTAGGTCTGGGGTGGGGGGAGTCCAAGAATTTTGCAAATTTCAGGAGTTTCCCGGTGATGCTGCAGGTCTCAGCACCATACGTTGAGATCTATTTCTATTGTATCCTGTGTGAGAAACAGGAATTCCTGTGTGTGTGTGTGTGTGTGTGTGTGTGTGTGTGAGTGGTGATGGAAACAGTGGTGGTGGTGATATAGAGGTACAGTTTAACCACTGCCACGTGTGGACATAGATCATTGTGAGGAAACTGCAGGGCTTTTGGAATGAGTCCAGGTCCCAAAGGTGTTCAGGAGAGGGGAAAAGAGGAAGAGAAAGCCTGACATATTTCTCACAGCTGGACGCTTCTCCCATTTGGATTTCATTGAAATGAAACTTCTAAATGGTGTAAGCACCCCAGAGGGGCTGTTACATTGTCATATCTCAGACACACATGCAATATTGGTATCTGCAGTTTATGCTGTCAGACTACATCGTTAAAACTCTGCAGTGGTGGAGTAGCTAGATAAATATTTGTACATCTGGCTGCACACAGCCGCTATTTACGTTTCCTTATTCTCCTGTTTTGTCTCTGAGTCAGATGGTGTAATTGGCTGTGAAGCTGAATCCCACCATCATAGTCATTCACCTGCTTAAAGATGGAAGTGGATGAATGATTTAGTGAGACTTGTAGCCTGTTTATTGTCTGCCAAATGGTAAAGACAAGCAGCTCTTCGAAGATTACTGGATGTCTCCAGTTATTATGGATTCTTATAAAGACACTGCAAACAGGTGAATGTCAGTTCAGCAGAATAACAGTACACATTGGTATTTGGATCATTCTTGCGTACTATAAAATTGCAAGTGATTTCAGATTCTGAAAGGACTTTATAAGCTTCAGGTCTCAAGGCTCAGATTTTAATGGCACATTGTCTTTTCCATTTCAACTTTGTTTAAAGTATTTTATTATGGAAAATTGCAAGCATATCCGGAATTAGAGAGGAGTATAATAAACTTTGATGGTACTATCACCCAGAGGCAATAATTATCATTATTTTGCCAACTGTGTTTAACCACTCTGCACTCTTGGGCCACAGTAACTTTACTAGTAAATATCTCGTTTCTGGGGCCTCTCAGGTGGAGCTAGTAGTAAAGAACCTGCCTGCCGACGCAGGAGACATAAGACACATAGGTTTGATTCCTGGGTCAGGAAGATCCCATGGAGGAGGACGTGGCAACCCCCTCCGGTATTCTTGCCCGGAGAATCCCATGGACAGAGGAGACTGTTGGGTTACAGTTGGTAGTGTCTCAAAGAGTTGGACACAACTGAAGAGACAGCATGCATGCACCTCATTTCTAACACATAAAGACTTTAAAACAATATACCCACAATAGTATTATCACATTGAACAAAATTATTATTTGAAATATTATTCCAATACAGGTTGAAAGTTTTTCAGTTGTTTCAAAATTTGTTAATTGTCCTATTTGTTCCATCAGGACTCAAGGTATTTTTTTTTTTTAATAGAGTTTGGTTGGTTTATCTTTTATGCTTCTCTTATTGTTTAACAGTTTCCTCCTCTCCCACCTCTTTGTTTTTTAACAAGCCATTTATTTGTTGAAGAGATGAGTCATTTTTCCTGTTGATTTCCTGCATTCTGTATTTGTCTGATTATTCTCTGTGGTCCAGTAGTCATGCATAGATGAGAGAGTTGGACCATAAAAAAAGGCTGAGCACCAAAGAATTTATGCTTTCAAATTAACGTACTAGAGAAGACTCTTGAGAGTCTCTTGGACTGCAAGGAGATCAAACTGGTCAATCCTAAAGGAAATCAACCCTGAATATTCATTGGAAGGACTGATGCTGAAGCTGAAGCCCCAATATTTTGGTCAATTGATGCGAAGAGCCAACTCATTGGAAAAGACACTTATTCTGGGAAAGACTGAGGACAGGAGGAGAAGGGGATGACAGAGGATGCGATGGTTGGATGGCATCACTTACTCAATGGGCATGAGCTTGAGCAAACTCCAGGAGATGGTGAAAGACAAGGAAGTCTGGCGTGCTGCAGTCCATGGTTGCAAAGAGTCAGACACGACTGAGTGACTTACAACAAAAATAGCCCTCATAAGGTGCTGCTGCTGCTGCTGCTGCTAAGTCGCTTCAGTTGTGTCCAACTCTGTGCGACCCCTTAGACGGCAGCCCACCAGGGTCCCCTGTCCCTGGGATTCTCCAGGCAAGAACACTGGAGTGGGTTGCCATTTCCTTCTCCAATGAGTGAAAGTGAAAAGTGAAAGTGAAATCGCTCAGTCGTGTCCGACTCTTGGCGACCCCATGGACTGTGGCCCATCAGGCTCCTCCTCCTCCTTGCCTGGGATTTTCCAGGCAAGAGTGCTGGAGCCGCTAACTTCACCTTTTCCCTCCTTTCACGATGGGGGCACTTTGTTCATCTTGGCCAGTTACAGGTCTTGCCTTTATCCTCTGGATCCACTGCTCTTTGACTTGTAAAACACCTCACTTTGGTTTCCCACTTTTATGAAATTTTCCATTCTTTCCCAGATCAGGTTTAGAAAAAAAAAAACCACACACACATTTATTTATTTATTTGGCTGCACTTAGTCTTAGCTGTGACATGTGAACTTTTAGTGGAAGCATGTGAAGTTTCAGCTGCAGCGTGTGGGATTTAGTTCCCTGATCAGGGACTGGACCCAGGTCCCCTGCACTGGGAGCGTGGAGTCTTAGCCACTGGACCCACCAGGGAAGTTCCTTTACCAGATCAGTTTTGTAACTATATTCTAATTTTCCATCTTTATCTTAGAAACAAACAAACCTTGGTTCCATAGCTCCTTGAAGATTGATTTCACTCATTTTCCGTTATTCTGTATAACCCAAATTCTCAAGGATTGTTATATTCCAGTATGGCTTCTCCACTGCCTCACCACTGTACTGAAATTTCTTGTCTCAGGATCACTGACAATCCTCATACAGCCATTTGCAGTGTCTCCTTGTCTGTCCTCTCATCCACCCCTTGGGTGTGTGATGGGGTTGGCCACTTCCTTCTTGAAACGCTCTCTTCTCTTGGCTATCATTGCACTATTGTTTTCTGATTTTCCAAATGCACTGGCTTCCTTAGTCAGTTTTCTTCTCAGCTGGTTCCTATTCCTCCCTTGAAGTATTGGCATTCCTCTGGTTTAAGTTGTGGATGCTTTTTTTTTTTTCATTTTACTCTTTCTCCATGAGTGATCCTATTAATTCTTTGTTTTTAAAAATCATTATGACTCAAGACTCCAAAGTGTATATCTCCAACCTAGATGATTTCTTTTTTTTCTGAGCACCGTATGCAACTTTGCTTACCTGACAGCTCTGTATGTCTTTCAGACACTTCAGATCATATACACCTAAGATTGTTGTTGTTCAGTCGATAAGTTGTGTCCGGCTCTGTGACCCCATGGATCGAAGCATGTCAGACTCTGTCCTTCAATATTTCTTGGAGTTTGCTCATATTCATGTTCATTGAGTCGGTGATGCTATCTAACCATCTCATCCTCTGCCTCTCCCTTCTCCTTTTGCCTTCAGTCTTCCCGAGTATCAGGATCTTTCCAATGTGTCGGCTCTTTGAGTCAGGTGGTCAAAGTATTGGAGCTTCAGTTTCAACATTAGTCCTTCCAATGAATACATCTAAGATAGACCTTCTCCTTTCTTTTCTGTAAGTGAATACCCACCCCTATCTGTTCCATACCGATAAATGGCACAATTATCCTTCAGTTGCTCAAACCAGGGGCTTCCCTGGTGGCTCAGTGGTAAAGAATCTGCATGTAATGCAGGAGGCCCAGGTTCAATCCCTGTGTTGGGAAGATCCCTTGGAGGAGAACATGGCTACCCACTCCAGTATTCTTGCCTGAAGAATCCCATGGACCGAGGAGCCTCGCAGACTACAGTCCACAGGGTCATAAAGTGTCAGACATGACTGAAGTGACTGAGCATGCAGATACTCAATCCAGAAACCTCAATCAGTCCTGATTTTCTTTTCCCGTAATCCTATCCAAAGCATCGGTAACTTCAACTGATTCTACTCTTCAAACTGTCTTGACTCTCTCTTTTCTCCCTCTTTTTGATTCTTGGTCACAGCCCATCCTTCATAGACTATGCTGATATCTCTTTGATGGTCTCTCTGATTCCACATTTGCTCCTCTAAATCCATTTCCACATCACAGGCAAAAGTAATCATCTTCCAGAACATAAACCTTCTTTAGAAACCTTCAGTGGCGTTTTATTTTATTTGTAACAAATTCAACCTCCTTGTAAGTCTTGTTGGCTCTGTAGCTCCATCCGATCTGTCTCTGCTGATCTCTCCAAACTTAGGCTGCACTATGACATCACTACACCGAAGTCACTCTTTTTCCAAACACACCCAAATCTTTCCTACTTCAACATGTTCACACATGCTGCTCCTTCTGTTTTTTTCTCTCCCCCGTTGACTCATGTGACTTGTCTATCAGCTTAAATGATGTCTTTGATGCAGATGGCTTTTCTGATCAATCAGACTAAAGTAGGTAGCAATTCTATTCCATCTATCTGTGAGTGATCTAAATATCTTTCAAATGAAAATTGCTTATTTTCAATCTATTCTCAGAAAACAATTTCTTTCCCTAATAGTGATAAAAATCCCAGTGATCTATTCTTAGAAAAGCCAGTTTAAATATAAAATACTGACTGTGATGTGATTACAGTTTCATGACAATGGATTTGGATTCAAATTTGAGCTTAAACTTGTTGCTTTAAAATCAGCTCTTCTTTCCTCTAGTTCTTAATTAGCAGACAGATGATAAATCAAACAGAATGAAATAAAGGAGAGATAGAATACAGCTGCTGAATGATAAGACAGCCTCGTAAGACTTCCTGCATTCAGGAACAGAGGAATCATGAGGAAAGGGTCAAACGTTCCTTGGATGCTTGCTCTGTATTGGGCACTGTGCATGCCTGCACGCTCAGTTGCTTCAGTCATGTCCGATTCTGTGACCTTATGGACTGCAGTCCACCAGGCTCCTCTGTTCATGGACCGTAGCCCACCAGCCTCCTCTGCTCCTCTGTTCATTCTCCAGGCAAGATTATTGGAGTGAGTTGCCATGCCCTCCTCCAGGGGAACTTCTCAACCCAGGGGTTGAACTGAGGCCTCCTGCACTGCAGGTAGATTCTTTACCACTGAGCCACTGGGGAAGCCCCATTAGGTACTATGCTAGGTACTCAACTAGCTGTTCTGACAGCATTACTCGCCCAAAGTCAGGCCACTGTTGTTGCTCAGTCACTAAGGCGTGTCCGACTCTTTGAGACCCCATGGACTGCAGCACGCCAGGCTTCCCTGTCCTTTACCATCTCCCAGAAGTTGCTCAAACTCATGTCCATCGAGTCGGTGATGCCATCCAACCATCTCATCCTCTGCCGTCCCCTTCTCTTCCTGCCTTCGATCTTTCCCAGCATCAGGGTCTTTTCCGATGAGTCAGTTCTTTGCATGAGGTGGCCAAAGTTTTGGAGCTTCAGCTTCAGCATCAGTCCTTCCAAAGAGTATTCAGGGTTGATTTCCTTTAGGATTGACTAGTTGGATCTCCTTACAGTCCAAGGGACTCTCAAGAGTCTTCTCCAACACCACAGTTCAAAAGCATCTTTGGGGCTCAGCCTTCTTTATGGTCCAGCTCTCACATATGTACACGACTAACCATAACTTTGACTATATGGGCCTTTGTTGGCAAAGTGATGTCTTTGCTTTTTAACGTGAGGTCTAGATTTGTCATAGCTTTTCTTCCAAGGAGCAAGAAGTCATGGGCTATTAACTCATACTATTTTAGAGTTGGAAAGAATCTCAAAGATCGAAGATCTTTTAGTTTATTACGGGATGAACACGCCCATTATGTGATTCCTTTAGCAATACATGATCTAATGCTTTCCAGGTCTCCCCTTGAACTCTCTACCTCCCACTGCAGCTCATTCCATGGCTAATAATTCTAATTACCAGAATGTTTTAGCCCAATGGCCTGTAACTCTCTCCATGTAACTTCCACTCACTATATCTATTTCTATGCCCTGTGGCCCAACAGAGTGAGATGTCTCTGTCTACCCTATGAGTCCTCCATGTATCAGAAGGTGGTCATCAAGTGGCCTTCAAGGCTCCTCCAAGCCAAATGTTATCAAGATGGTTTTAGACTTAGGGTTAGTGTGATTTGAGCCTGACTGACCACAACTAGGATTCCTGCAGACTTCCTCCCTTCATTTTTCCCCCTGTGCCTCTGGGCCAGGTGAACATAGTTGGGATCATTTTGCAGTTCCTTCTCTCTAAATAAATACTTTTTTAGGTGGAAGGATGCTCCTGTTATTATTGTCCATAGAATAACTGCTCTTTAAATGCTGGCACTTTATTTGTGCTGCTGCTGCTGCTAAGTTGCTTTTGTGCTAGACATATATTAACTTTAATCCAGTGGCTTCCCAGGTGGCTCAGTGAAAAAGAATCTGCCTGTCAGTGCAAGAGACACAGGAGGCGCAAGTTTGATCCCTGGGTTGGGAAGATCACCTGGAGGAAGAAATGGCAACCCATTCCAGTATTCTTGCCTAGGAAATTCTATGGACAGAAGAGGCTGGCTGGCTACAGTCCACGGGATCACAAAGAGTCAGACATGACTTAGCAACTAAGCGGCAACAAAAACAACTTTCACCCACACAGTATCTTTGGATGGTAGGTAATAGTTTGAAACATATGAAACCATCATTTTTACAGGTAAAAAATGGCTGACTAGCAGAGATATTACTTTGCTAACAAAGTTCTCTCTAGTCAAAGCTATGGTTTTTCCAGTAGTCATGTATGGATGTGAGAGTAGGACTATAAAGAAAGCTGAGCGCCAAAGAATTGATGCTTTTGAACTGTGGTGTTGGAGTAGACTCTAGAGAGTCCCTTGGATGGCAAGGAGATCCAACAAGTCCATCCTGAAGGAAATCAGTCCTGAATACTCATTAAAGGGACTGATGCTGAAGCTGAAACTGCAATAGTTTGGCCGCCTGATGTGAAGAACTGATTCATTAGAAAAGACCCTGATGCTGGGGAAAATTGAAGGTGGGAGGAGAAGGGAAAGGCAGAGGATTAGATGGTTGGATAGCATCACTGACTCGATGGACATGAGTTTGAATAACCTCAGGGAACTGGTGATGGACAGGGAAGCCTGGTGTGCTGCAGTCCATGGGGTCACAAAGAGTTGGACACGACTGAGTGACTGAACTGAACTGATCAACAGCTTCAAATGGTGCAATTATTATGAATCTGATTTTACAGACGAGAAAATCAGAGACTTGGACATGCTACATAGCTTGTTCAAGGTCACAAAGCCAAGAGCAGGGCGAGTCTACCCCTACATCTGTCCAGCTTGAGAGGTGGCTCATTGACTTCATGTGCTGATTCCTTTATGCATCAATTTACCATTGCAGATGCAAGAAATCTAGGTAATGGGAATGAGACCACAGTCTTCTGTAATGTGACATGACAGAGTGGAAAGGAAACAGGAATTTGAGGTAGCTGTATATTTGCTAATTAAGTCATTATCCCAACACTTACTATTTGTGCGACCTTGAGAAAGTTACTGAACTTCCCTGAAAGCCAATTAGCATATCTCTAAAATTGGGTTATTAATATTTCACTTGCAGTGCTTGTGTGAGGATTCCATGGGTTGACATTCTATAAACATCAAATGAGGAAACATCTTAAAATATGTGGAAATGGTTTTGTTCATTGTTTTTATACTTTAGATGGTTATAATTATCTTAAATTTTATTTTGATATTGAAAGACACATAAAAATATTAATGCATATATTTCACTATTTACAATTTAAGTTATGCAACTAACTCTGCCTTCAAAGTCTGGCAAAAAAAGAACTGTGTAGATTTTATTAGAGTAAAGCTCATTAGAATCTAAATTATTTATCAGAAAAATTCTTCTTTGAGAAGCAGATCATCCAATTGAAACTGTTTTTAAATATCATATTTTATAAATGTGGTTATATAAATACTTAGGCACCAGAAAGCCTAAAAAGTAGCAAAAAATAAAGAGTAATCAGTCATTCATATTCCCAAGACCGTGTTCTCCAATTAAACCACTGTTACAATTTAAATACTATTACTACTTGGGCTTCTAATTTTTAAAAAAATAAAAATCACTTTACTATATCTTTTTAAAATGTTACTTATTTATTATTAAAATTTTGTCAGAGCAACAATTGTATAAAGATGAAAGTTAAAGAATTGAATTCCAAGTTGATATAGGTTAAGATCAATAGGAATCATACAGCAGATGATGTATGAAATTTCAATTTAAACTTCTCTTAAAGTATGAAATTTAATTTTACTTAAATTTACCAAATAAAAAAATGAAGTGAAATTAAAGAATTCTTGAAATTCGAGAATTTTATAGGCCTTATGCTGCTGCTGCGTAGTCGCTTCAGTTGTGTCTGACTCCATGCGACCCTGGACTGAAGCCTGCCAGGCTCCTCTGTGCATGGATTCTCTAGGCAAGAGTACTCGAGTGGATTGCCCGCCTCCAGGTTAGAGGCCTTATAGATAACCACAAAAATTTTTTTCCTAAAGGGTCCCTAAACAGAAAAATAATAAGGAATCATGTAAAATGTTCTTCTTGCTCTTTTCTTTTTTTAACTAGAGGATAATTGCCTTACAATGTTGTGTTAGTTTCTACTGTACAATCACATGAATCAGCTGTATGTATATCTTCCCTCTTGAGCCTCCCTCCCACTCTCACAGCCATCCCACTCCCACAGCCATCCCACTCCTCTAGGTTGTCACAAGAGTACCCAGCTGAAAGACTGTTCTATACATCTGGGTCTCTTTTGCTGTCTCACATACAGGGTTATCATTACCATCTTTCTAAATTCCATATATATGAGTTACGGGGAGGGAGGAGGCGAGGGTTCAGGATGGGGAACACGTGTATACTTGTGGGGGATTCATGTTGATGTATGGCAAAACCAATACAATATTGTAAAGTAATTAACCTCCAATTAAAATAAATAAATTTACATATTTTTTTAAGAAGAGTACCCAGCTGAGCTCCCTGTGCTGCCCAGCAGCTTCCTACTAGATATCCGCTTTACACATGGTAGTATAGATATGTCAATGCAAATCTCTCAATCCATCCCACCTTCTCCTTCCCTCTGCTGTGTCTACAAGTTCCTTCTCTATGTCTGCATCTCTATTCCTGCCCTGCAAATAGCTTCATCAGTACCATCCTTCTAGATTCCATATATATGCATTAAGATACAATATTTGTGTTTCTCTTTCTGACTTACTTCTCTCCTCTTGCTCTTTTGTTTCTTCCTCCTCCCAACCTGCTGTCCTTTTCCTTTCTCAACAATATAGCCCCTAAATCATTCATTGGGTGGGATAGACTTAGGGAGCTTTTACATGTGTGCATGTGGATGCATGCAGGGAGACATAACCATATATGAATATATGCATAAGAAATCAGTAATCATAGTTACGCTGAAGGGGTATTTAGAGGTTCGGAGTGGAAGAGAGCATCACCTTATATTTTAATAATGTTTTTTACTGTTTGCCTTATTAACACATATACATTACTTTTTCAAAGATAAAAAATGTTTAGTTTTATTTTTTAAGACTTTGTTGATGTGGCCCTTTTTTCTTTTTTAAGTCTTATTGAATTTGTTACAACGTTGCTTCTGTTTCACAGGTTTGGTTTTTTGGCCCTGAGTCATGGGAGATCTTATCTCCCCAACCAGGGATTAAACTGGCACCTCCTGCATTGGAAGGTGAAGTCTTAACCAATGGACTGCCAGGGAAGTCTCCAAAGAGTGCTTAGGCTTTTTTGATGTTTCAGACTTCTGGGACATTCTATTATAATGTTCTTAAGAAATTAGCATTTATTTTTATGAAATTACTATTAGCTGTTTAAAGAAATTGTGAAGACCATGTATAAAAGGTGCCATGAGAGTTGAGAATTGGCTGAAAGGGACCAAGGGTGGAAACAGGGAGATCAATCAGAAGGCCATTGTAATAATCCAGATAAACAGATGTTTACTTGGTCTGGTGGAAGCCATGGAGAGAATGAAAAATGATCCGAATTGGGAGAAAAAGATTAGGGTATAGATGTAGACATAGATGTATAAAAATCACAGAGAGGTCACATTTTATTGACTACTGAATCTTTAAATACAGATTTATACAAATGGAGAACAGATAATATTAACTATATAAAGTCTATTTCAACAAGTTTTATAGATTAATCCTATGTAATTTATGGCAGACACAAAGTCCCTTGATGCTACTTCAGTTAAAAGCATCAGCTTTAAACACAGACATGTAAAGACATACAGTCAATCATACACTAATATTCTGAACTTAGAAAACCACTAATTTCATAATAAATACTGTTTTTTTTAATATAGTAGTAAGGAAGATGAAAATGTTAGTTTCTCAGACATGTCCGACTCTTTGTGACCCCATGGACTGAAGCCCACCAGGCTCCTCTGTCCATGAAATTTTCCAGGCAAGAATACTGGAGTGGGTAGCCATTCCCTTCTCCAGGGGATCTTCCTGACCCAGGNGCTCACTGTCAATGATTATATTGCTTCTTCTTTCATTGAGAAAATAGAAGCAGTCGGAGAAGACGTAGCAGCAGCTCCCTTCATTGTGCTTCAGTCTCCTCCTTGTTTCTATAACTAAAGAGCTCTCTGGGCTCCTGACACAAGCCACCACTGCTGCCGAGGCTCTCAATTCCGTTGCCTCCTACTCAGAAAAAAAATGCTCCAACAATTTCCCCCTAGCTCCTTTAAGGCACTGACATTTCTTTCTCTGCTGGGTCATTCCCATCACTGAGAAAACATGCCATAATTTCTCTCATCTTAAGGAAACTCTCCCCTGGCCCCACTTTCTCCTTCACTTACCACTCACTCCCCATTTCTTGCAGTGAAACTCCATGAATGGATTAGCTATACGGGCTAACTCTAATTTCTCTTTTCTTCACTATCAGCCCATTAGTAATGGCCTCCAGGTTGCCTATATGAATGAGCAGTCTTCATTTAGCCAGGTTTATCAGCAGTGCTTGCCACAGGGTTATCCCCTTCTCTCTGAAACCCTCCTTCCCTAGCCTTCTTGGGTACCAGACTCCACTTAGTGTCCTCCTTGATCACTGCTGCTTCTTCTCAGCATCTTTACTGTTCCTCCTCATCCTCACCACCTCTTAATGCTGGAGCATCTCAGGGACTGGTCCTTAGTGCTCTTCTATTTCCTATCTATATTCAGTCTTGTAACAATCTTATACAGCCTTATGGCCTTATCTATGTGTTATGACTTCCATATGTGTATTTCCAGCCTCGCTTGTTTCCTGAACCCCGGATTTTTATATCTGACGGTCTGTTTAACATCTCTGCTTCCATATCTTATAGATATTTCAAGCCCAACATGAGTTTCAGCTCCTGCTATTTCCCCACCAACAAAATAACCTTCTCTTTTTGTCTTTTGTCTTTATGTAAATTGCAACTCCGTTATTTTGGTCACTTAAGATAAAACCCCTGGGTTTATTCTCTTTAAACAAATTTGAATCAACTTTTGAGATATAATTTATGCCCATTAGACTGTCCATTTAAAGTGCACAACTCAATGAATTTCAGCTGATGTGTATGTCATGAAACCACTGCCACAGTCAATACTCAGAACATGTGTCTGTCTCCCTTTGTCACCCATTTGCCTGGCTGCTCTCTTTTTCTCACATCTGAAATTCCATCCATCAGCAAATCCCGTTGCCCAAGTCTTCAGAATACATCTAGAATTCTACTCCTTCTTATCCTACTACTACCATTTTGTTCCAAGACACTCTGAGTTTTTGTGGGTTTTTGCGATGACTTCCTGCTTATGCACTTCAGTGTATTCAAAACACAGCTGCATATACTCTTGTTAAATATGAGTAGTTTCTATCACTCCACTGTTTAAACCCTTGGTGTCTTCCCTTCTCAGAGCAAATGCCAAGCTCATTACAGGGCTACATTTGGCTCTTTCCAGTCTGTCCATCCATAATGCCCTTATCTTTCCATGTTCCTACCTCTCTCTCCCTCCTTTCCTTGTCTCCACCTTATTCCTTGAATATACCAAGTTTGGTCCCACCTCAGGGCCCTTGCACAGGCTGAGTTCTGGCCCCTTTCTTTCTCAGGTACATGCATGGCTTGCATCCTCACTTCCTTCAGATCTTTCCTCCAAAGACCCTTTTCTCTATGAACCTTTTCTTGATTCTCTCATTTAAAATTGTAACCCCTCCCACACTTTATTCCATATTCCTACCTTATTTTACCATTGCACTTATCACTATTTGGTAGTCAACATACACAGGTGGTGCTAGTGGTAAAGAACCCCCCTGCCAATGCAGGAGATGTTAGAGATGTGGGTTCAATCCCTGAGTCAGGAAGATCCCCAGGAGGAGGGCATGGTAACCCTCTCCAGTATTCTTGCCTGGAGAATCCCATGGTCAGAGGAGTCTGGTGGGCCAGGATCCATAGGATTACAAAGTGTTGAACACAAATGAAGCAATTTAGCATGCACCAACACATACATTTGTTGACCTGCAGCTATGTGCCAATGACCATTCTAGGCACTTGGAATGTAGTATTAAATGAAACAGTCAAAAATGCCTATGATCCTGGAGTTTTCACATATTTTACTAATTTTTCTTGCTTCTCAATCACCTCCCATTAATGAGAATAAAAGCTCTGCAATAACAGGATTATATCTATTTTGTTCAATGCTATATCAGTAGTGCCCAGAAAAATGCTGGCATGTAGTGGGATTTTAACAAATACCAGCTGTTGTCTCTTAATTTTATTTTTCCAGATAAAAAAGCAACCCCTGGTCCAAGCTTTATTAATGTAGAGTAGATTCCTGCAGTGTCCTACTTTAGACCTTGAGGGAATTTGCAGCCTGTGAAAATTGAAGACACAATTGAATTACTAATTAAAAAATGAAACCAGTTCAATTCTGTGATCCTCTAAGAGTGGGATTTAAACTCTGAAGTGGTATTAATCTAACTTTCCAGAGAACTTATCAAGAAAACTCAAGTTCTCTGCAGACAGGCTTTTCCAAGACNCTGAGTTTTTGTGGGTTTTTGCGATGACTTCCTGCTTATGCACTTCAGTGTATTCAAAACACAGCTGCATATACTCTTGTTAAATATGAGTAGTTTCTATCACTCCACTGTTTAAACCCTTGGTGTCTTCCCTTCTCAGAGCAAATGCCAAGCTCATTACAGGGCTACATTTGGCTCTTTCCAGTCTGTCCATCCATAATGCCCTTATCTTTCCATGTTCCTACCTCTCTCTCCCTCCTTTCCTTGTCTCCACCTTATTCCTTGAATATACCAAGTTTGGTCCCACCTCAGGGCCCTTGCACAGGCTGAGTTCTGGCCCCTTTCTTTCTCAGGTACATGCATGGCTTGCATCCTCACTTCCTTCAGATCTTTCCTCCAAAGACCCTTTTCTCTATGAACCTTTTCTTGATTCTCTCATTTAAAATTGTAACCCCTCCCACACTTTATTCCATATTCCTACCTTATTTTACCATTGCACTTATCACTATTTGGTAGTCAACATACACAGGTGGTGCTAGTGGTAAAGAACCCCCCTGCCAATGCAGGAGATGTTAGAGATGTGGGTTCAATCCCTGAGTCAGGAAGATCCCCAGGAGGAGGGCATGGTAACCCTCTCCAGTATTCTTGCCTGGAGAATCCCATGGTCAGAGGAGTCTGGTGGGCCAGGATCCATAGGATTACAAAGTGTTGAACACAAATGAAGCAATTTAGCATGCACCAACACATACATTTGTTGACCTGCAGCTATGTGCCAATGACCATTCTAGGCACTTGGAATGTAGTATTAAATGAAACAGTCAAAAATGCCTATGATCCTGGAGTTTTCACATATTTTACTAATTTTTCTTGCTTCTCAATCACCTCCCATTAATGAGAATAAAAGCTCTGCAATAACAGGATTATATCTATTTTGTTCAATGCTATATCAGTAGTGCCCAGAAAAATGCTGGCATGTAGTGGGATTTTAACAAATACCAGCTGTTGTCTCTTAATTTTATTTTTCCAGATAAAAAAGCAACCCCTGGTCCAAGCTTTATTAATGTAGAATAGATTCCTGCAGTGTCCTACTTTAGACCTTGAGGGAATTTGCAGCCTGTGAAAATTGAAGACACAATTGAATTACTAATTAAAAAATGAAACCAGTTCAATTCTGTGATCCTCTAAGAGTGGGATTTAAACTCTGAAGTGGTATTAATCTAACTTTCCAGAGAACTTATCAAGAAAACTCAAGTTCTCTGCAGACAGGCTTTTCCAAGACCTTTGGCTTGATGAGCAGCTGCCTGCATGTTGAGTAATGAGGTGGGCTATGCCTCAGATTGCTCCTTCCTTAGAAACGTGCCTCATAACACTATTGTCTGGATTAGTGCTTCCCAAAGTGTGGTCCCTTGACTATCTGCATTGGCATCGAACAACTCAAACCATTAAATCAGGATCTCTGGGGGGTAAGATCCTGAAATCTTCATTCTTTGCTAACTCCTGATATAGATGGTTCTTTGAATTTTGCAGTTATTTGGTTTAAAATTTGTCTGAGTTAGGACAACTGGTTCTAGGAGAATTGAACCACTGTAACTGAAAGAGAAAGACAAGAATTCTCAGCAGGTGGCTTGCAGTGTTCAGGAGAGGATTGAAAGATATGACTGAATTCAAATGTTAGCATTTATGGCTGTGCTCTTGATATGGGTTGAATGGTACCCCCACACAAAAGAAAGTCCCAACTCCCAGTCCCTCAGAATGTTACCTGGTTTGAAAATCAGAGTTGTTACAGACATAATTAGTTAAGATGAGGCCCTACGGAGGTAGGTGGGATCTTTAATCCAATATGATTGATGTCTTTACAAAAAGAACTCCATGTAAAAACAAGGACACAGGAAAAATGCCACATGAAGAAGGGGGATTTGACAATGAATCTGTAACCCAAGGGACACCAAAGATGGTCAGCAAAGCATGCGAAGCTAGGGAAAGAAAAGAGGATTTCTTTATAGGTCCCTGAGGGACCATGACTCTGCCAACATCTTGATTTTGAATTTCGAGCTTCTAGAAATGAGAGACAACTAGTTTAAGTTCCCTAGTTTGTGGTATATTGTTTTGGCATCCCCAGGGAACCAAGAGTGCCCTTGTCCTTCAGTTAGTTATCAAACAACTACAAATAATGTTGTTCAGACTTATGGACAAAGGGAGAGGGGAGGAGGGGGTGAGATGTATGGAAAGAGTGACATGGAAATTTATATTACCATATGTAAAATAGACAGCCAATGGGAATTTGCTGTATGTGTCAGGGAACGCAAACAGGGGCTCTGTATCAACCTAGAGAGGTGGGATGGGAGGGAGATGAGAGGGAAGTTCAAGAGGGAGGGGACGTATGCACATCTGTGCCTGATTCACGTTGCGGTTTGATAGAAAACAACAACAACTCTGTAAAGCAATTATCCTTCAGTTAAAAAGTAAATGAATTTAAAAAAGAAAAAAAAAAATGTTGTTGAGGTGGGATTGTAGATAAAAGAAGAGGCCAGAGTAACAACTTCAGAGACTTCTAGACTAAAGGAATTTTAAAAGTAGACTGGAAATTTTTCAAGAGGATAGACAAATAAACTAATGGAAGAATAAAGAAGCTAGAAAAATGCTCATACTGCATGAAAGCTGATGTGTTACAGAAATGGCATTGTTAGAAAGTGAGAGAGACAGGGACTAAATAATATAAAGGAGTGAAAAATTTGGCTATCCACATACAAAAATATAATTAGATCCCTACTTCATGTAATAACAGTAATCATTTAAACACATTTAGTAGGTACGGTTCCAAGAGCTTTTTGCATATCCTTGTTGCAACTTCACACTTATCTATCAACAGACACTGTTATTTTTACACCCATTTTACAGATTAAGAAACTAGGGCACATAAAGGTTAAGTGACTGGCTAAAAAGTGATAGAGCTCAGATGTGATCTCAAGCAGTCTAGATTCAGATGCCATGCTCTTAATCACTATGCCATACTATTTCATAAAGAAATCGAGTTAAGATATATTAAAAATTTGACTATGAAGATAAAAAGCTGAAAAAATTTAGAAGAAAACAAAGAAGAATATCTTTAAGACTTCTGACATGAAATAAATAAAACTGGTAAAGTACAAATTATAAAAAATATGAATGGCATATACTACAATGAAAATTTTGTTCATCAAAAGACATCACAGTAAGAGTGAAAAAGATGCCTGCAGCATGTACAATCAGCAGAGACTGAGTATGCAGTGTATACAGAAGAAATCATTCTCATCACTATGAAAAGGACAAACAATACATTAAAAAAGTAACTCATTAAAAAAACATGGTGATGTGGGACCTCACTGATGAGGAAACAGAAATAACTAATAATCACTTGAGAAGATGATTGTAATTTCATACCTATCACATTGACAGAAATTTTAAAAACCTGCCAATACTACATCATGACAAGTCCTACACACAGCAGGGGGAATGTAAATTGGTGTAGCCACATTGGAGATCAGTTTTACAATATTTAATAAAGTTGCAGATTCACTTGCCTTATAACTCAACGACTCACAGGAATATACCCCATGGCAACATGTCCAGGAGACAGAGATGCTTACAGCAAAATATGTTTTGTAAAAGTGTTTATAATAGCAAACACTAAGTCATCAACAGAAAAATGGATAAACTCATGGTGGTATATTCACACAAAGGACTACTATACAGCACTGAAAATTAATAAACTAGAGCCAAGTATATTTATAAAAGAAACTTATAAACACTGTGATACTTTAGAAAATTGAAGAATATGTAAAAGTTAAATACATAAAGCTATATAAATGTTAAAAAGTTAAAAAATATATAATGGTTAGCAAATTTAAAAAAGTATATAAAGGTTAAAAACATATAACACAATTCAAGAATTGTTAAAGGTTACATATACATAGAACAAACCTACCAAAAATGATTGGAAAAGGAAAACCCATCACTCACTTAGAGCCAGACATCCTGGAATGTGAAGTCAAGTGGGCCTTAGAAAGCATCACTATGAACAAAGCTAGTGAAGGTGATGGAATTCCACTTGAGCTATTTCAAATCCTGAAAGATGATGCTGTGAAAGTGCTGCACTTGATATGCCAGCACATTTGGAAAACTCAGCAGTGGCCACAGGACTGGAAGAAGTCAGTTTTCATTCCAATCACAAAGAAAGGCAATGCCAAAGAATGCTCACACTACCACACAATTGCACTCATCTCACATGCTAGTAAAGTAATGCTCAAAATTCTCCAAGCCAGGCTTCAGCAATACGTGAACTGTGAACTTCCAGATGTTCAAGCTGGTTTTAGAAAAGGCAGAGGAACCAGAGATCAAATTGCCAACATCCGCTGGATCATCGAAAAAGCAAGAGAGTTCCAGAAAAACATCTATTTCTGCTTGATTGACTATGCCAAAGCCTTTGACTATGTGGATCACAATAAAGTGTGGAAAATTCTGAAAGAGATGGGAATACAAGACCACCTGACCTGCCTCTTGAGAAATCTGTATGCAGGCCAGGAAGCAACAGTTAGAACTGGACATGGAACAACAGACTGGTTCCAAATAGGAAAAGGGGTCCGTCAAGGCTGTATATTGTCACCCTGCTTATTTAACTTATATGCAGAGTACTTTATGAGAAATGGTGGACTGGAAGAAACACAAGCTGGAATCAAGATTGCCCGGAGAAATATCAATAACCTCAGATATGCAGATGACACCACCCTTATGACAGAAAGTGAAGAGGAACTAAAAAGCCTTTTGATGAAAGTGAAAGAGGAGAGTGAAAAAGTTGGCTTAAAGCTCAATATTCAGAAAACGAAGATCATAGTATCTGGTCCCATCACTTCATGGCAAATAGATGGGAAAACAGTGGAAACAGTGTCGGACTTTATTTTTGGGGGCTCCAAAATCACTGCAGATGGTGACTGCAGCCATGGGGATACATTTGTAATGAGTGAACAGAGGGCATTAAATATACTGGATTAGTGTTTTTTGAGATGAGATGCTATGTGCATCAACCACCAATTCAATGGACAGGAACTTGGGCAAACTCCAGGAGATGGTGAAGGACAGGGAAGTCTGGCATGCTCCATGGAGTCCCAAAGAGTCAGACATGACTTAGTGACTGAACACCAGCAAGACCAAAGTGTTATTTTATTTCTTAAATGAAGGGTGGGTGCATAGGTACTTATTTGCTGTTTCTTTTTCTATATCTTAAATATTTCCCCAGATAAATTTTTTAAAAGAGAAGAGACCTGTAAAAAGCAGGCAAGTCATCTGAATGTTAAGAGTTGTTGGGGTTTCAGCTCAGAAAAGGCAAGAAGTGACCACATTTCCTCCTCTGGCATCTACTCTCTTCCCTTGTCTTATTCCAGGAAAGAGAAATGCTGTTAAGAATATTTTTTGACCTCTTCTTTCTGAGATCCAGGCTCTTTGTGTTTCTGTCCTAGGATTCCCTTCCTCGTGGTCTGGATAGGATACTGTTTGAGTAGAGCAAGCTCTGTGCTGAGTGAGAGTTTTGCAGAGTCACTGTGGTTTCCAGTCTTCTGTGTTTGACAAGCTGTTTTTGATTGAATGAAAACAGTGTCAGACTTTATTTTGGGGGGCTCCAAAATCACTGCAGATGGTGATTGCAGCCATGAAATTAAAAGGTCCTTACTCCTTGGAAGGAAAGTTATGACCAACCTAGACAGCACATTAAAAAGTGGAGACATTACTTTGTCAACAAAGGTCCATCTAGTCAAAGCTATGGTTTTCCCATTGGTCATGTATGGATGTGAAAGTTGGACTATAAAGAAAGCTGACCACAGAAGATTTGATGCTTTTGAAATGTGGAGTTGGAAAACTCTTGAGAGTTCCTTGGACTGCAAGCAGATCCAATCAGTCCATCCTAAAGGAAATCAGTCCTGAATATTCATTGGAAGGACTGATGTTGAAGCTGAAACTCCATAGTTTGGCTACCTGATGTGAAGAGCTGACTCATTTGAAAAGACCCTGATGCTGGGAAAGACTGAAGGCAGGAGGAGAAGGGGACAACAGAGGATGAGATAGTTGGATGGCATCACCGACGCAATGGACATGAGTTTGGGTGGACTCCGGGAGTTGGTGATGGACAGGGAGGCCTGGCGTGCTGCGGTTCATGGGGTTACGAAGAGTCAGACAGGACTGAGCAACTGAACTTAACTGAACTAATGAGGTACGTCTAAAGATACCTTAGGTACGACCACGGGGCCCAGGGGAGCCTCCGGCCTGTTTAGCAGCTGCCTTCCTGGGTCCAATTCCGGGCATTGATGAAGAGCTGGAGCCAGGGGGAGGTGGTTAGAGTGTCAAATGGAGGGGGTCGCCAGGCCCACTGCCAAGGCCTCACAGACCGTTCCGGGTGAGGCATGAGGGCCAAGTGGCGGCCATCGGGGGAGCAGATGCCAGCAACACCCCCTGGGGAGCCGTTGGGATTCAGGGGGTACTGTTCCGTGGGGTTCCCGTCATCATCTGCCCAGTGCAGCGGAGCCAAGCCCCTGGCCTCCATCTGGGCTTGGAGCTCCGGAGAAGAAAATGCCATGTAACCTGTGATGAAGCGGGGACAAGGGATGTAAGAGCAAGCTCCCTCATGCCCTCCCGCTAACTCAGCCTTCAGGCCTCCCCACCCCAGCCTTCCTGGAGCCTGACCTTCCCCATGAGCACTCCACACGGGCAGCACCGCGCCTTCCATCCCTCGCAGCATCAGGGCTGGCCCGGGCCCCACACGCACGCTGGCCCAGCGCGACTCAAAGCGCCCAGACAGGTTGTGGCGTAGCAGGAGACCAGGCCGGGCCAGCCAGGACTCCTGGCACACCTCCACTGCCTCCTCACTGGAACTGCCTCCCACCCAGCCCAGCAGGGCCAGCAGCTGACAGCCGTTACACACGCCCAAGCTGAAGGTGTCTGGCCGCTGCCGGAAGCGCTTCATCTCAGCCCCGGCCTGCGGGTTGAAGGTCACAGCAGCTGCCCAGCCTAGGAGGGAAAGGGAAGCTGGGGTGAGACCTGGAACAAGGGGGGACCGTCATCTTTCCATCCTAGTGTGCCCTTTTAACACTCGCCCAGGATCTCCCCTATTCTGAGGAGCTCTTGGCAAACACCAGGGAAGGTTTAGCTGCTTGAAACAGGTGTTGCCAACTTGTGGGCCCAAGATGGCCCAGGACGAGCTTTCTGCTTAGCCAGCAGAGCATTTTCAAAATTTTTTATTTAGTCGCCTAACATTTAACTGGGATTTTTGGGCTTCTCTTGAAAAACAGAAAGACCTAGCCACGCTGAGTGGCAGCTGCTGCCTCTGACAGGGCGGCACCCAGCCCCCCGGCCTCATTAAGCTACCTGCAGGCCTTTGCTGGCTCCTGGCCGGCCTCGTGGAGGTGAGAGGCCAGTTCTCAGCCAGAGAAGAGAGGGCTAAGGCAGCTCTTAGGAAGATGTGGGGAGGGGGTGGGCAGAAGCCCCACGCCCACCTTTGGCAGAGCCCAGGACGTCCGCGTAGCTGAAGCCGCCTACGAAGGCCACACCGCGGAACGTGTCCAGCCCGATGGCTCCAGAGCACAGGTCCTGCATGGTTACATCCCACACCTGGCAGGAGGGGGAGGGGTGGCATCAGAAGGCCCATGGCCTGAGTCCAGCCCGGGCCCCACCAGGTACCCCGCTCACCTCGAATCCAGCCAAGTGGAAGGCATCTGCCATCTCCCGGTCTCCATTACTGCCCTCTTCCCGAATGATGGCAACTCGGGGGGCAGGACCACCTGGGGGAGGAGCAGGAGTGTCCTTGGGTCAGAGGGCTACCTCTGCACCCCAGCCCCCTTGTCCAGGGCAGGACCCCACATCCAGGCTCTAGGTTCCTCCCCAAGGCCCACAGTGCCAGGGAAGCCAAACCTCTGCACACACTCCCTCACCAGGCTCGCAAGGCACAGAAGTTTTGGGAAAGGTAGGCGGCAGGCAGTAGGTGGGCCCTGCTCGCTCCCTCAGTCCTTGCTCTTCCTGGGCCACACAGTGTGGTTTTGCCTGTAACCGGTCCAACTGGAAACTGGTCTCCTCCCAGAGGGCTCGTAGCTGCCCAACAGGTTCCTCCAGAACCACTGTCCTGTTCACCGACACCTGGACCTGGGTAGGGGGAGCAAACCTTTCAGGATGTCCAGCTTGGGTGCCTCCAAGGCTGGCAGAGGCAAACCAAGACCCGCCCTGTGCAGGCCTGCCACTCTTCACTTCCTCACCATGGCGTGGGGCCCCGTGTCGCCTGTGAGGCCCAGCTCTAGGCAGTGGAGGCCAGCGTTCCGATAACGCATCAGCACTTGGGCTAGGTCTGGCTCCTGCACCTCCAGCAGCAGGCCTGGCTCCTCGGCGAACAGCACGGGCAGGGCTGGGAGAGTGCAGAGGCGTCAAGGTGACTAGGGTACTAGCAGAGAATCAGAGGTGGAATCGGGGAATACGTATGAACAAAGGCAGGGATCGGAGTGGGGTGAGGCTCTCTCAGAGGGGTGCAGTTAGGAACAGAAATGTCACCTGGCTCAGTGATCAGAAAAGACAACAGGAGACTCAGGAGGGAAGGAGTTAGGGACACTCCAGTCTAAACGAGGGACACAGGGTCCGTAGGATGGGGACAGGCAGCCCTGCTCGAATCTAGACCTCACCATCGACCCCAGGCGCAGGGATGTCCACCTCTATCCCACAATTCCCGGCAAAGGCCATCTCTAGCAGGCAAGTGATGAGACCTCCATCACTGACATCATGGCCTGAGCAGAGGAGGCGGTCTGGAGGAAGGAGAAAAATGCTTAGCGGTGTTGAGACCCAAACCTGGCAGCTCCACCCCCATTTCTGGACAGTCAGGAGAGGGCAAGTGTGAGAATGTGGGCCTACATCAGAGAACCAGAGAGAAAGGGATCGGGTCCCTCTTGCCCCACTCTCACAGGCTCAGCTGACGACTGCCTGTTTACCCATGTCAGCCACAAGGACCATCTCCCCAAGGGCCCCACTCACCTTTCAGCAGCCCCTGGGTGATGCTGAAGGCTCGCACCAAGTTCTTGGGAACATCCAGGTCAGGAGGCTGCTCGCCAAGCTGGGAGAAGCACTGAGCCAGAGCTGTGCCCCCCAGCCGGTGCTGCCCAGGACTTAGAGGCACATAGAGCAGGTGGCCTGGGAGGAGAGGGATAGCGGAGGGGAGACCAGTGGCTCAGGAGAATCCGTTCTGCCATGCAGGGTCACTGAGGCTCCCAGTATGTGGTAAGACACCCCAGCCATCAGGCCCGGAAGGCACCACAGCCCCAGTGCTAAGACGACCCGAGCTCTCATTAAGCACACCCCATACAAAGGATTGGGCTGTGAATACACAACGCATGAAGGAGGGGGAAGAAACCATACCTCTCCCTCCAGGACACTTGAGGTCTGGGGTCACAGTGGCTGTAATGTCTGAACAGACAGCATAGGCTGAGATGACCAGTGACCCTGCAGAGCAAGGCATAAGCATGTGAGGTGGAGTCCGAGCCCACAGGCCTTGCCCCTTGCCCCCTGGCACCCAGACCTCACCAGGAGCCCGCACGGTTTCAGAGCCAACCCGGGCAGCCATGCTGAGGGAGTCCTTGCCACCGTCCACCGCTACACCCAGGGCCGCCATCACTGCCACCATAGCCTCACAGGCGTCAGCTAGAGCTGCACCCTCCCCTGGGAGCTTGGCCGCCCACATCCAGTTCCCGCTGCATTTCACATCCTGGGAAGTGCAGACTTGCATTAGAGAGAGAGAGCGTGGTGCAGGGAGGCTGGAGGCCAGCAGATAAGTGGATGGTGAATGTGGTTGTGTCCCACAGGCCTGGAGTTCCAGGCCAGAAGCCGCAGGGGACTCACCTGGAGGTCGGTGACCAGAGCAAACACCAGGTTGGTGAGGGCTTCGGCCACAGCCAGCCGGGCGGCAACCTTCGGGTCCAGCAGGCTCTTGACTGGCTGCTCTCCCAGGGCTGTGGCGGCCCCTACAAGCTCCTGGTGACTCAGTGCCACAACTGCCACATCTGCCAGAGGGGTCTGCAGGGGTCCCACACACTGCTGCTGGGCCACCAGGCCGCCCACGGAACGATCCACCTGAGGAACCGGGGGGAGCTGGCCAGAGGCCCAGGGACAAGGGGGTGGCCTGGCTCACCCTGAACACGCAAGACTTGGGGGGTGGGCAGCAGGGGGCGAGGCCGCTGTCCTGACCCTTCTCCCTCCCTGATGGACCCCCGCAGCCGTTCCTGGGGTGGGCGAGCAGAGGGAGGGGTGCAGAGGGCTAAGGGGGTGGAACAGGGTGCAGGGAGGACCTTGTTGGTGAGGTAGCGCTTGCTGGCCACGGCAGGCAGCCTGAGGACCCGCGACAGAGCCTGGCGCACGCTCAGCCCTGGGGGCAGAGTCAGAGGCTGCAGCAAGGGGAGACTCCTCTGGAGGAAGAACTCCTGCAACACAGATGGCAACAGGGGTATGAGCACTGAGGTGGAGCACTGGGCATACAGGTGACAAAGCACGTGTGGGGCAGAGGGTGGAGTCGGGCCAGGGAAGGGAGATGCCTCCTGCCCCCCCGTACCTTCCGGGGCATCTTGCCCAGCACCCAGTCCAGGTCCAGGTCCACAGGGGTTGGGGGAGGAGTGGGGGGTGCATCCACCTGTCCATCTGTGCCTGTAGGCCACTCTCGATCATCTACCAGCACTATCTATAGACCAGAGGGACATCACCCAGAGGAGGTGAGGCTGTGACCACCAGCAGGGAGTGAATTCTTCTGGAAAGCAGGGCAGAAGTGCTCTTTCCACCCCATCTGGCTTCTCCTATTGAGCCCCTCCCCCCGCCCCTACAGCCTGCATGCTATTCCCCATGGCTCCCGTGTTCATCTCTTTCCTGGGCCCCGGCAGCTCAAGTCAACCTACAGCATCTGCTACTGACTCCCCAGGCCAACTCACTCTCCTGTCTCCAGTGATGGTGCCCACAAAACAGACTGGGCAGCGTTCCCGGGCACTGACACAACTCAGGAAGTCCCGGTCAGAGGGCCTCAGCAGAAGTGCATTCGACTCCTGGTACTCAGCCCCCCAGATTTCCAGGGCATTCAGGGTTGGGTCCCCCAGCTGCACATCCATGAGGGAGGACAAAAAGGAAGGGTCAGTGGGTGCTCCCAAGTCTTATGATCTTGCTGAGAGTGAGGGGCAGACGGGTGGGGCTGCTGGGACTGACAGGGGCAGGGAGGCGGGCAGATTTCACGGAAGACGACCCACCTGGAAGCGGCTGGTGTAAATGACGGCTCCAGACGGGTCACTCAGCTCCTTCAGGACATTGCCTGGTGGGGGTGTTCCCAGGAGAGGTGATCACACGGCCACCGTCAGCACCGGGCAAACAAAAGGCCGTTCCCAGCCTCCCAAGGAGCCCTTAATTCTGTGCATCCCTGTTTGAACCGCTGCTGCACCCTCTCTACCAACTATCCCATGGCAGCAGGCTGCCACCCTCAACCCTGGGCGTGTTCAGAATGTGTAGTGCGTGGAGAATGGGACCCTGAGCTGTCAGGTTGATTGCAGATCCTCAACCTAAACCAACTGCTGAGATTCTCCCTAAATTGAACCAAGCAGAGACCAGGTAGGCCCAGTCCCTTGTCCCAACCCCCGTTCTCACCATTGCCACCAGCACCCTGGTCATGGAGGCTGCAGATGGGGTTTCCCTCAGGGGCCTCCACACAAGCCCGGATCACACGGTTCATCTTCTGTTCCATCTCTGGGTCTCCCCGCTGCACAGCCCCAAAATCCAGGTCACTGGCATTGTCTCCCTGCACCTGTGGGGATAGATATAGACGGCATAGATCAGTTCAGGGGGGCTGGGAGCTCACACCTCACCCATGTATGGGGCCCCGAGAGATCATGGAGTTGGCATCTGGGCTATTCCCGCTCACCTGCACAGATGAAGCAGCTCCGCCCCCAACTCCAATCCTGTAGACGGGACCGCCAACCTTCACGACATCCATGCCTGCGAGGAAGGAGGGTTGAATCAGAGCACTCAGGGAATGACAGTTAGTACAAGTACAAAGCAGTGTGAGGATAAAGGGAAGCCAACATTAGGGGTATCTGTCAACATTCATTGAGTTAAATACACTCCAAGGAATTTACCCTCCAGATTATTCACAGGTGCAAAATAGCCAATGAACAAACTTAAACAATAGTATTATTTGTTTTACCAAAGACAAGAAATAATCTACATGCTAATGACAGAAATATGCAGGTCAGGAAGCAACAGTCAGAACTGGACATGGAACAACAGATTGGTTCCAAATAGGAAAAGGAGTACGTCAAGGCTGTATATTGTCACCCTGCTTATTTAACTTCTATGCAGAGTACATCATGAGAAACGCTGGGCTGGAAGAAGCACAAGCTGGAATCAAGATTGCTGGGAGAAATATCAATAACCTCAGATATGCAGATGACACCACCCTTATGCCAGAAAGTGAAGAANGTTCATGTTCACTTTCTGCCATAACGGTGGTATCATCTGTATATCTGAGGTTATTGATATTTCTCCTGGCAATCTTGATTCCAGCTTGAGTTGCGAAGAGTTGACTCATTGAAAAAGACCCTGATGCTGGGAGCGATGGGGGCAGGAGGAGAAGGGGTCGACCGAGGGTCGGATGGCTGGATGGCATCACCGACTCGATGGACACGAGTTTGGGTGAACTCAGGGAGTTGGTGATAGACAGGGAGGCCTGGCATGCTGCAATTCATGGAGTCGCAAAGAGTCAGACACAACTGAGTGATTGAAATGAACTGAATGACTGGTTAAATAAATTTATTTAACCAGAGAACTGGTTAAATAAATTATGGTATAAGCCATACGGTGAAAAAGTAAGCCACTGCAAAAGAAAATTACATATGAATATGAGGTAAAATGATTTCATCAGTATGAAATTATTTCCAAGCATATTGCTAAGCTGAAAAAAAGCAAGGTACAGATGTATACATACCCACTTAGAACCCCATCAATAAGAAGAAAATACTTAGGAATAAACTTAATAGAAATGTAAGACTTATACACTGAAAATCATGAAATACCTTAGTAGGCCTACATAAATTGAAAAAGATCTGATGTTTATAGACTGGAAGACAATATTGTTATGATGGCAATACTCCCCAAAGTGATCTTCAAGTCAACACAGTCAGTCACCTTTTTCAAAGAAATGGACCAGCTGACCCTAAAATTTATACAGAAATCTGAGGGACCTAGAACAAAGCCAAGACAATCTTGAAAAAGAACTAAATTGAAGGACTCATACTTTCTGCTTTTAAACTTACCACAGAGCTAAAAAGTTTTTTTCAAAAAGGGTTGTTAGAACAACTGGATATCCACATGTCAAATAAGGAAATTAGATCCCTACTTCATACCATATACAAACTTCAAAATGCTTCAGAGCCTAAATGTAAGAGATAAAAGCTAGAAAGTATTACTGGAGAATACAGAAGTCAATCCAGGTGACCTTGACTCAGGCAATGGTTTCTTTGTCTCGGCACTGTAAGCCAAAAGCCACAAAACAAAAACAAACTATATTTACCAAAATTAAAAAAATTTGTGATTCAGGGGACACCATGAAAAAAGTAAAAAGACAAGCCACAGAATGGAAAAGAATACTTGCAAATCATGTATCTACCTGATAAAGGGCTAGTATCTAGAATATACAAAGAACTCTTAGAACTCCATAAGAAAAGGCAAACAATCCAATTTAAAAGTGAGCAAAGGGTCTCAACAGATATTTCTCCAAGGAAGACATAGGAACAGTCAACAAACATATGCAAAGATGCTTAACATCATGAGTCCTTAGGGAAATGTAAACCCAAACCACCATGAGATACTATTGACATTTCATATGCATTCTGATGGCTGTAATCAGAGAGACAATAACAAGTGTTGATGAGAATCTAGAGAAACTGAACCCTCACACACTGCTGAGGGGAATGTAAAATGGTGCATCTGCTTTGGAAAACAGTGTGTTAGGTTTTTTTTAAAAGACTGAGTATAGTTATCATGAGACCTAGCAAGTCCACTCCAAGTTACATACTTGAGAAATAACATAAATAAAAATAAAACTTGTACACAATTGTTTATAGCAGCATTATTCATAATTAGCCGAAAAGCAGAAACAACCCACTTGTCTACCAACTGATAAATGGATAAAGAAAATGTGTTATAGGTACATTGTAGAGTATTAATATTATTCAGTCGTAAAAAGGAATGAAGTACTGATACATACTATAATACGAATAAAGATGTCACGTTAAGTGAAAGCGGCCAAACACATTTATCACAGGGAAATCTTTCGAGATAGAAAATAGATTACAGGTTTCCAGAGGCCAAAAGAAGGAGCATGGGGAGTGACTGCTTGTGAGCATAGGGTTTCTCTCTGGGGACGATGAAAATGTTCCAGAATTAGTAGTGATTAAGGCAAAACTTTGTGAATATACTAAAAACACTAACTTATACACTTTAAAAGGGCACACTTTATGGTACATGAATTATCTCAATAGAATGGTTATTAAAAAAAATAGGTGGGGAATTCCCTGGCAGTCCAGTGGTTAGCACTCTATGCTCTCATTTCTGGAGCCCTGGGTTCAATCCCTTTTTGAAAAGTAAAATCCCATAAGCCGTGTGGCACAGCCAAAAAAAAGTATGTACACATGGTAGTTATTTTAACAGAGGAGGCAGATACACACATGGGTCTGTTTATGTATGCAGGAAGTACTTCTAGCAAGGTACAGGAATGACCAATTAACATGGTTTATCTCTAGGGAGGGAAACTGGGTGGCTGGAGGTCAGGGAGAACAGCGTTTTCACTGTAAAATCTTCTTTTTGCTTTTTAAATTCTGAGCCATGTGATTGGTCACACATTCAATAAATGGTACCGAGCTTCTATCTTGATTCCACCACAGGTCCTAGCACAGTGCTCAGCACCCAGTGGGCCCTCAGTAAATGTTGACCAACTGAACTAAACTTGCAGATAAAAACAGAGGTGCTGGGTAAAACTACTGATGCCTTGACTAAGCAGGGTGGGCCCCTGCCATGGAGAAGTCAACTGGGGAAAGGCAGACTGAGCCTGCCCAACTGGCATAAAGCCCTGCCCTACCTTAAAAGCCTGTCCAGAGGAGAAGAGACAGGAGCAGGGAGATACAAAACAAACTGCTGAGATTCTACTCCTGCAGTAGCCATGTGCTGGGGAAAAAGCTGGCGGGACCTGGAGAGAGGTGGGGGGCTCTTACCTGGCTCTGGGGGCTCCTTGCTCACATGCTCAGCTTCCATGGACCCAATGCCTCCACTAAACATGATGGGCTTGATCCACTCACGCCGCTGGCCATCTGGGAGCTGAAGGCCCAAGGAGCGGGCAAAGCCTGGAACGTGGACGTCACAGGGAGAGGGCACAGGGTCTAGTCATCCAGGCTCCTCAGCGCTTACTGGGTCACACACCCTACCCTGCCGCTGGGACTAATATCCGTGTCAAGGATAATAGTCCCCTTCACTCTCCAGCCTCACCAGCAAGCACTGGTTCCCCAAACTTGTTGCCGTAGTCAGAAGCCCCATTACTGGCCTCAATGGCAATCTCCAGGGGTCGGGCAAAGTTTCCTGGATACTGGAAGCTTGGATCCTCCCAGGGCATACTGTAACCTGGGAAGGAAAAAGGAAGACGGATGGATGTAACGACGGAAGTCAGAGGAGCCTTTAGGAAGAGTCTGACTCTGGGGATCAGAGCTCTTAACATCTTCTAAGAAATTGGATTTTGGGGGCAGTTGATGGTCAAAAATCCAACTCTGTATTAGGTTGTTTTTGTTTTTGTAAGAAAATTGTAGTTCTGCAAAGCCAGACGTGGGTCTCCCTTGGCCTACTGTCCTCGTGACCATGGCTGGGGAAAGGCCAGCTACTCTAGAGCCCTTTCTCCCAAGAAAAGGTGCCCATGATGACTGCTTAACTTAGGAGATAAAGTGTCCAGTGCCTGCCAGGAGGAGGAATCTGGGTAGAGAGCAAAGAGATGGGACCTGGGATATGCAAGTTTCCAAAGCAATAGCCAGCAGTGCCAGCCACCACGTGGGCCCCTCGGCCTGTGCACTGGACATCTCGGATCCGGCCCCCTGTGCCAGTGGTTGCACCACTGAAAGGGGATACTCCTGTGAAGAGAGAGGGAGAAGTATGGCTATTGAAGAGCAAGGTCCACCACTGACCACCCCACTGAAAACAAGGACATGCAGCCAACCTGCTGGTCCCCAGGGTGACGGGGGCTGGGAAATTTCCCCCTCCCTACACTCTGATCTCACCTTCCCTCCTGGGTACTCAGCTCACCTGTGGGGAAGTTGTGTGTCTCTGCTGTGAAGACAACATGTCTCAGCCCCTGACGTTGCTGGAAGCAGCTTGGCTGTGTGGGGTCCTTGGGCCGTAAGAATCGGACTTCCTTCCCCTGGATGGCGCTGTGGACACATCGTTCTGGGCCTGGCTTCCTTGCTAGGATCTGCACTTACCCCACTGGAGCCTAGGGCACTCTGTCCCCTGTGCCCAGCCAAGGGCACCACCCACCTGCTGTTGTCACAGAACTTGAGGACGTTGTTGGGGTTGGAGGAGGCCTGGGTACTCATGATGGACTCAAACAGCGAGTGTGGCAGCTCCTGTCCATCCACGTGGAGTCGACCCTTGAAGAACCAGTGTCGGCTATGCTCGCTGCCGGGATGATATGGGGAGGGGAGGGCAGGGCGGAAACATGGGTCATGCCTCAGGCCTTGCCACATCTTCTCACCAGCATAAAAGGCAGAGTTACAGCCACAGGTCAAAATAGATTTCAGAAAGTCATAAGCTTCCAATGGTCTGTCACTGTGGATTATCCAGATCCCGAGTGAAGATAAAACCAAGATGTGATGCAGACTATTGGATGGATGGGGAACCCAGGCACTCAGACTCAGGGAGGCCCCTAAGCCAAGAAGTTGTGCTAGTGGTAAAGAACCCACCTGCCAATTCAGGAGACATAAGACATGTGGGTTCAGTCCCTGGGTCAGGAAGATCCCCTGGAAGAGGGCATGGCAACCCACTCCAGTATTCTTGCCAGGGAAATTCCACGGACAGAGGAGCCTGCAGGCTATGGCCCATAGGGTCACCAAGAGTTGGACATGACTAACTAACACTTTCACTTTCTTAGGCCAAGAGAGAGCCATGGAGGGTCCCTATGATCTTCCAACCTCCACACTCTCAGACACCAGAATGTCCCCATTCCTCCCCACCTATTGGACTGAGCCAAGTCGAAGACTTCCACAGTGCTGGGGTTGCGCTGCAGCTCCTGGAAGCGCTTGGTGTAGAAATCCAGGTCCCAGGAGTCTAGGGCTAGACCTAGGAGACAATCCCCAGAGAAGCTGGTTGTGGGACAGTGCACACTTCTGGCCTGGGCCTTCCTTCAGGGACCCCTTGCTCACCTAGTTCCTGGTTGGCTTTCTCCAGGGCAGACCGGCCCTCAGCCAGTACGTCAATTGGGCTTTTCAGGGGTGCTGGGATGCACCCTGAAGAGAAGCTCTGGATGGGCTGGGAGAAGCGCTGCTCCGTCATCCGGTCATGCAGGGTAGCCAGGGCAATGGCCTCCAGGTCAGCTGAAGGTGGGTGGGCAAACTAGGGGTGGAGACACACAGCGAGGGTGAGGGGTGCACAGTTGAAGAATGGACAAAATGGTCCACCCTCGGTCCTCCAAGCCACACAAGGCCAGCCCATTGCTAGCCTCTCCAGCACCTTTGCTCACATTAGAAAAAGATGCCCCTTCCAGGCATGAGTGCCTGTCAGCAGGCACACATTAGAAACAGGAGCACAGGCTGGATTTCTGTCCTATTTACTTCTCAACCAGGTGGCCTCAAGCAGTGAACAAGCTGCAAATAGGGCAGGCCTCAAATCAGAAACTGCTTCCCCTGCTTCTCATCATTTCCTTGGATTGTAGGACCCAATCTCCTGCCCACTTCCTCCTCTGGATCCCCACCTGGTTGCCTACTGCCTCACCGAGAGCAGGTAGCGCCGGGTTGGCTCCACGCGGTCCACGGCCCCCAGCCCTGCAGCCTGGCACACTGATACGATGTTGCTGGATGTCGGGGTGGAAAAGTTCAGCCTGTAGGTTGGTTAGGACCAGATGGTTAGGACCTGAGCCCCAGCTGAGAAGGTGGATCCTGCCCACAGCTGTCCAGCCAGTCTCCAACCTCCACTGCCCACCCCCACCCCCGCCCATACACTGGCCTCCAGCCTTAGATTTTGGGCCCTGAGAAATGTGCTTTCAAAGGTCATTCAAATCAAACCATAACTGCAGCATCAAAATGTTTCAATTTCAATGTCTAGGAATGCAACTTGTTATACTTCCAGAACATGCCTGGGAGCTGGCTCAATCTTCAAAGTGGGGAGTAGGGTGAAGAGAAAACAAATCACCCAAGGATCACAAGAAGAGGAAGAGGCATGAGAGTGGCAGGGGTGGCAGACTGTTTGGAAGGGCTCTGGACCATGGAACAAGTTGCTTGAGGCTGAAACACTTGCCTGGGTCCGACCTCCAGCAGCAGGTCTGTGGGGCCAGGAAGGAGCCAGGACTCCTGAGCAACATCGTCCAGTAACAAGGGGCAGCCAAATAGCCATGTCAGCTTCTTCATCTCCTTGTTGCTCGGGAAGGACTCAGCTGCAGGGAGACAGGGCAAGGAGACGTTGGGACACTGCCACTGGTGATTGGTACTTCGCCCAAGAATCCAGTAACTGGCCCAACCTGTCCAGTTCACATTGTAGCACTGCTCAGTCTTGACACCCTGCAGCTCCGGCAGTTCCCTTTGCAGCTTCCTTTCAATGTATTCAGAGGCTGCCCTCTCGTGGCCAGAGGGGCGGACATAGAAATGAAGGACGGAGGACATCTCTGCAGGTGTCCCTTGCTGGAAAGACGAGTTAGGTTCCTAAAAAATAATATGAACTAGAGCCTATCTGTTGAACTGGTTTCAAGTTCAGTTCAGCTGAGGCTTTGGAAACATTACGGATGGGGTGGGGGAAAGTATTGGGGGCATTCAGGGATAAATGCATCCAGACATTTCCAATCCAGTATGGTTAAGGTCAGGGAACTGGGGGTACCAACTTAGCACGGTGGCAGTGGGAAAGACTTCCTAAGGGAAGGGCTTCCCTGGTGGCTCTGCTAGTAAAGAATCCGCCTGCAATGCAGGAGACCTGGGTTCGATCCCTGGGTTGGGAAGATGCCCTGGAGAAGGGATAAACCTAGCACGGTGGGAGTGGGAAACACTTCCTAAGAGAAGTGGCATCTAAGTGTAAACCTAAAGNTGCTAGTAAAGAATCCGCCTGCAATGCAGGAGACCTGGGTTCGATCCCTGGGTTGGGAAGATGCCCTGGAGAAGGGATAAACCTAGCACGGTGGGAGTGGGAAACACTTCCTAAGAGAAGTGGCATCTAAGTGTAAACCTAAAGGATGAGCTGGACTGGGCTGGCCAGTAAAGTCAAACGACAGCTCCTCTACTTCAATGTTTCAAAATATTATGTCCCTGTTCAAGGTAAATGCAAAGCCTGATAGTCAAAGACCCTCCAGGTCTATCCCCAACCACTTTTCAACTTCTGATCCCACTGCTTCTCAAAAGGACTTTGCTTTACTCACTAAACACTGTCTAGCCTCCTTGCCATTCCTTTGCCCCATCCTAGAATGTCTAATTCTATCCTATTCAAAGCTTTCCCATTTGTTGAGGTTAGTACAGGTCACACCAACTCTGAAGCCCTCCTCGCTGCTCCAGTGCTTAGGGACACCTCCCTCCTATGTGAGCGGAGAGCTTCTGATTCGCACCATTCATTCAGCTCTGATCTCTCTCTCACACACACACGCGCACACAGCACTTCCAGGTTTACAAAGCCTCTTCCCAAAGAAGTGGGAAGCTCACCGCCTCACTTCTTCACTTGGACAACTCACAGGTATCTCAAATCTAACTTACTCAAGGCTGAATCTTGACTATTCTGTCAAGGTCACTGAATGAAGATTGCAACGTTGCCAATCTACAGGTCACTTAACTTCTTCCCTTATTCAACCTCTCAGCAGTGTATGACTTACTCATTTTCTACGTCTTAAAACACTCTCCTCTCCTGGTCTCCTGACACCACTTTCCTGGTGCTCCTCTACCACTGGCTGCTCCATCTCAGTCACCTGTGCTGGCTCCTACTCTTCTTCTTGTTGTTAGTTGCTCAGTCATGTCCGACTCTTTATGACCTCATGGACTGTAGCCCACAAGGCTCCTCTGTCCATGGGTTTCCCAGACAATACTGGGGTGGATTGCCATTTCCTTCTCCAGGGGTTCTTCCCAGCCCAGGGATTGAACCCACATCTCCTGCACTGGCAGGTAGATTCTTAACAGGTGAGCCACCAGGGAAGCTCCTACTCTTCTGCGCCACCTCTAAACAGTGGGTGCCCAAGGCTCTGCCCTTTGTTTTCTTCTTTCTAAATGCTCTTCTTAAGTGACTTCATTCAGACCTGTGGCTTTAAATATCATCTCTTAGACTGAACCAATGAAACTGCCTTCATTCAACCATTTTTGACGAAAAATGACAATTTTACACAATTTGAGTCAATATCTGCCAACAGATTTCATAACTTTACAAAGAGTCGGACATGACTGAGTGACTTTCACTTCAGTTATTCAACTCTGACTCTCCCTGAAACTCCACACTAACACATGCAAATGCTTAGTTGACATTGCCACAGAGAAGTCTCATAAACAGTGAATAGCCTGCTTTGGTCAAAACAGAAAATTTGATTTATCAGTTCTCCAGACCTTCAGTTCCCATTTCCCATCTCAGTTAACACCACCTTCATCCAATCTATTGCTCGAGCCAAAAGCCCAGATGTGTGAATGCTAGGCTGAGTCCAACTCTTTGCAACCCCATGAACCACAGTCCACCAGGCTCCTCTGTCCATGGGATTCTTCAAGCAAGAATACTGAAGTGGGTAGCAATGCCCTCCTCCAGGGGATCTTCCTGACCCAGGAATCAAACCCCGGTTTCCTGCACTGCAGGCAGATTCTTTGCTGTTGGAGTCAGTGGGGAAGCTTTTCGGTTTATCAACCAAAAAAATCTCAGTATCTTGTAGACTGACAAATTCCAGGACAGATCTCATTTCAGCTACGGGTGCTCCTGCCAGATCTTGATTCTGCCTTTTTTAAGCCTCTACCCCATGCTAACGATTTTTTAAATTTTTTATATTTATTTTTTTGCCAAGGTTTGTGGGATCCTAGTTCCCCGACCTGGGCCCTCGGCAATGAAAGCGCTCAGTCTTAATCACTGAACCGTCAGGGAATTTCCCTTATGACCCTTTCTAAACTTAGACGCCTCGGTTATTCTCTACACCATAGTTCCTTCACAGGAATGATCACATTCCGAAATCATTTTGATTATTAAACCAGTTGACATTCCTTTATCGTTCCCAGTGAAATAGACGCTCCAAGAGCACAGACACAGGATTGCCTACATCAGGGCTGTCTCCCCAAAGACCACCATGGTATCTAACATAAAACTGGAGGCCAACAGATTATTTCGCTGGTTGAATGAACTGTTAGAGAGGGGATGAATTTCCTTGGGGGATCCCATGCCGGGGAACCAACAAACGCAAATGGACCCCTGCACTAAGGCAAGCACGCAGGCCTCCGCTGGGCGTGGCTCTGCCTGGTAAGGATCCTGCAGCCGCCCAAATCAAGCTTTGGGTAGCTACGGGGTTCAGTTTGTAGGGGTATCCGGGTTTGCGAGCACGCGCGGCAGCCTTACCACGTGGTAGCACTTTTCGCAGTCCGTCAGCTCCTCGAATTCTGGCGCGCAGACCAACGTCATCCGCATGCGCCGCAGGAAGAGGCGGGGTCTAAGGGTGCCCCGCCCCCTCCCTTTTTCCCTGGTGTGGGCCTCCGCGGCCTTTCTCCGTCAATTCCTAGAGCAACTTCTACACCCAGTAGGTTCATTCCAGAAATATATATTCAGTTAACGTTTGTGAAAATAAAGTCAGTTTCAGGTCCCCGCTTCTCTTGTCCCCGTGCAAAGTGTAAGGGAAACACTGAATGCAGGAATAAAACACACCTTTCCTGTCCAGAACTCAGTTCCCAACCCCCCCCCCCCCCCCCACC
>SJYX01000732.1:354986-462110 GCA_006410675.1 Oreotragus oreotragus | reverse complement strand
GTGAGATGAGTGCAATTGTGTGGTAGTGTGAGCATTCTTTGGCATTGCCTTTCTTTGTGATTGGAATGAAAACTGACCTATTCCAGTCCTGTGGCCACTGCTGAGTTTTCCAAATGTACTTGCATATCAAGTGCAGCACTTTCACAGCATCATCTTTCAGGATTTGAAACAGCTCAACTGGAATTCCATCACCTCCACTAGCTTTGTTTGTAGTGATGCTTTCTAAGGCCCGCTTAACTTCACATTCCAGGATGTCTGGCTCTAGGTGAGTGATCATACCATCGTGATTATCTTGGTCGTGAAAATCTTTTTTGTACAGTTCTTTTGTGTATTCTTGCCACCTCTTCTTAATATCTTCTGCTTCTGTTAGGTCCATACCATTTCTATCCTTTATTGAGCCCATCTTTGCATGAAATGTTCCCTTGGTAACTCTAAGTTTTTTGAAGAGATCTCTAGTCTTAAATACCATTTAAAGCCTTTGTCTTGTTATTAAACTCCTATGATGCTGGAATGGTGAATTTAAAAAAGTATTTATATGTTTGACTGCCTCAGGTCTTAGTTGCATCATGTAGGATCTTTCCTTGGGTCACCTGAGTCTCTAGTTGTGGCCCACAGGCTCCAAAGCAGTTGGATTCAGTGGATGCAGCACTTGGACTTAGTTGCTGCATGGTGTGTGGTATGTTATTCCCCCCCATCAGGGATCAAATCCATATGCCCTCCATTACAAGTCAGATTCTTAACCACTGGGCTATCAGAGAAACCTCTGGAATGCTGAATTTTATCACCTGATTATCCATTTTCTACCAGCATCCAAAACCATTTTACCAGATGTATGACTGGATTTCTCCAGTAAACACTTTCTACTTTGCAGTCATCTGAGTGAGAAGAATTTTCCAATAGTATTATTTAATCCTTAGAAGCATATTTATTTTCCTAGATCACTTGCATGTGGTTACGTAGCAAAGAATGAATGAAAACGTCCTTGTTAGGCGTGGAGCATGCGGTGGACATGCCTGGATGCGTGGCAGAACTAGGAGGCCGGGCCGAGTGGTTATATATTGTCACTGTGGATGCTATTGTCCACATTTCTGTAGCTGTGCAACAACAACATAGCTGTTCTAAGGGTTTGTAGTGTGGTGGAGGGAGATGGCAGGTAGAAGGACATGCGCTCATCTTCTCCCGTGAGAACTCCAAAATTACAACTTGCTGCTGAATAGCCATTGCCAGGAGAATGCTGGGTCCCACCACAAAAAGATACCTCACGTGCAAGGGCAAAGGAGAATCCTCAGCAAGATAGTAGGAGGGGTGAAATCACATTTGGACTCAAACTCCATACCCTCCAGAGACACTTGGAGGGCTCAGACAAACTGTGTGCACCAGGACGCGGAGACCCAACAGAGACTGAGCCAGATCTGTGTCTGCGTGTCTCCTGCGGAGGTATGGGGAGCCGTGGCCTGCCGCAGGGGCAGAGGCTCTGGGCACAGCAGACCTGGGCGTGGCATAAGCCCTCTTGGGTGAGGTCAACATTAACCCCACCAGCGAGCCGCCAGGACTTACACAGACTTGGGAAATGGACTCTTGGAGGGCACAAACAAAAACTTGGGTGCACCAGGACCCAATAGAAAGGAGCAGTGGCCCCCCCAAGAGACTGACCAGACTTGCCTGTGCGTGTCCAGGAGCCTCTGGTGCAGGCGTGTGTCGGTGCTGGCCTGCTGCAGGGTCTGGGGCACTGCGTGCAGCAGTGCATGCGCGGGACCTTTTGAAGGAGGTCGCCATTACCTCCACCATAGTTTGGCCTCAGGTGAAACAACAGGGAGGGTAACACAGCCCCACCCACCAACAGAAAACTGGATTAAAGATTTACTGAGCATGGCCCAGTGCATCATAACAAGACCCAGTTTCCTCTTCTGTCAGTCTCTCCCATCAGGAAGCTTCCATAAGCTTCTTATCCTTCTCCATCAGAGCATCAACAGAATGAAAACCACAATCACAGAAAACTAATCAGACTGAGCACATGGACCACAGGATTGTCTGACTCAATGAAACTATGATCCATCCAAGATGGACTGGTAATGGTGGAGAGTTCTGCCAAAATGTGGTTTTCATTCTAATCCCAAAGAAAGGCAATGCCAAAGAATGCTCAAACTAACACACAGTTGCACTCATCTCATACGCTAGCAAAGTAATGTTCAAAATTCTCCAAGCCAGGCTTCGAGAGTATGTGAACCATGAACTTCCAGATGGTCAAGCTGGATTTAGAAAAGGCAGAGGAACCAAAGATCAAATTGCTAACATCCACTGGATCATCAAAAAAGCAAGAGAGTTCCAGAAAAACATCTATTTCTGCTTTATTGACTATGCCAAAGCCTTTGATTGTGTGATTCACAATAAACTGTGGAAAATTCAAGAGATGGGAATACCAGACCACTTTACCTGCCTCCTGAGAAATGTGTCTGCAGGTCAAGAAGTAACAGTTAGAACTGGACATGGAACAACAGACTGGTTCCAAATAGGAAAAAGAGTACGTCAAGGCTGTATATTGTCACCCTGCTTATTAACTTATATTCAGACTACATCATGTGACATGCTGGGCTGGATGAAGCACAAGCTGGAATCAAGATTGCTGGGAGAAATATCAATAACCTCAGATATGCAGATGATACCACTGTTATAGCAAAAAGCGAAGAACAAAAGAGCCTCTTGATGAAAGTGAAAGAGGAGTGTGAAAAGTTGGCTTAAAACTCAACAGTCAGAAAACTAAGATCAAGGCATCTGGTCCCATCACTTCATGGCAAATAGATGGGGACCAGTGAAAACAGTGACAGACTTTATTTTGGGGGGCTCCAAAATCACTGCAGATGGTGCCTGAAGCCATGAGATTAAAAGAGACTTGCTCCTTGTAAGAAAAGCTGTGACCAACCTGGATATCATATTCAAAAGCAGAGACAATACTTTGCCAAAAAAGTCTGTCTGGTCAAAGCTATGATTTTTCCAGTAGTCCTGTATGGGTATGAGAGTTGGACTATAAAGAAAGCTGAGTGCTGAAGAATTGATGCTTTGGAACTGTGGTGTTGGAGAAGACTCTTGAGATTCCCGTGGACTGCAAGGAGATCCAACCAGTCCATCTTAAAGATCAGTCCTGGGTGTTCATTGGAAGGACTGATGCTGGAGCTGAAACTCCAATACTTTGGCAACTGATGGGAAGAGCTGACTCCATGGAAAAGACCCTGATGCTGGGAAAGATTGAAGGCGGGAGGAGAAGGGGATGACAGAGGATAAGATGGTTGGATGGCATCACCGACTCAATGGACATGAGTTTGAGTAAGCTCCTGGAGTTGGTGATGGACAGGGAGGCCTGGCGTGCTGCAGTCTATGGGGTGGCAAAGAGTGGGACACGATTGAGTGACTGAACTGAACTGAACTGAAGTAGATGTGATGGTCTCGTTCACGCTCTTTATTCATATGTAAAACAATGTCTGCCACATAATACATGCTCTTTGCCCATTGAAAGAAAAGAAGCACTAATGAATGAATAGGCGACAGATTCAATACAAGACTTTGTTATGTTCGTCATATTCATTCTTCTAAACTTCCAGAATAACAGTTTTCTATAACTAGGGCTGCTGGGAGATACGAAGAGCAGTAGGAAGCACCCAGAAAATAGGCAAGAAAGCAGCAGCTGGGAAGCACAGGCCGTCACAGGTCTCTCATCATCTTCTGTTTTGTACACATATGATTAAAGATTCCCTCTGAGTTTTGATTAAGGATGCACAGTTACAAGATTAAATACTGGTGAGTCAAATTAGAAAAGGGTTTAACTCCAATCTCAGAATTAATCAAGGCTCCCTCGCCACCCCCTCCCTCCCATTAAGCTGTCTTTACAGCATGGGATTAGTGAAAACCATCTAAGGCATTGTGTCCCTTGGCTCTCTGGTACCTTTTCCATACAGCTGTCCTCGTTCAGATCACAAACAATTCTTCTGTCAAGAATCAACACTCATTTCCCCTTGAAGTTTCTGTTTATAAGCATGACTGAGTTCATTCCAGAGTCTGCACATATTTATTTATTTTGGCGACTGGCAGGGTCTGGTATCAGGTACAGCATGCACTCTCCTTATGCATCGTCACGAAATGTGTTAAAACTTGGTACACTTGTCTGTGTCAAAAAACACCTCCTTAATCATTCCAGTAATTATGCAAACACTCCCATGGGTCCGGCTATAAACATGTCCTTCCCTTCCCGAGAAGCCATCTGACTCTCCTTGGAAGCCACATCAAAGGGAGTGTGGGCAGAACGCACCTTTAATAACTCCACCGAGGCGAGGTTAATATGGTCACGAGGCATCTGCGAAATAAAGCTGTCATGGCTTTATTAAAGGCTGTAGTTTAGGCACAAGCTTGCATGGTAACAATAAAACAATTCTTAAGAAATAAATAAAAGGATCAGAAAGAATAATGTGGATCCTAACTGTAGACTAGATTCCAGATTTTGCAAATATGTTTTCTTGATTGATAAAGAATAAGAGTCATTGCCCTTTAAATGTGTTATTGGTTGTAAGAAAACGTTCAAGTCCAAGGAAACTCTACAGAGGTTTTGTTACTAATGGCCCCAAATCTGGCAAGAGTTTCCTAAGCACACTGAACCCTTGGTGGTCCATATTTCACATGGGCCCATCTCTTCAAGGGATAGATGATCATCCTTATTCATGGAGGTTTTCCTTTCCCCTCTGTGGGAGGGGACCATGAATTTCAGACTCAGGGTCATCTAAGAAGGCCTACATTATCTTCTCTACCTTCTCTCTCTCTCTCTCTCTCTTTTTTTTTTTTTTTTGTCTTACCTAGTACCAAAGATCAGTCCTGGGTGTTCATTGAAAGGACTGATGTTGAAGCTGAAACTCCAATACTCTGGCCACCTGATGCGAAGAGCTGACTCATTTGAAAAGACCCTGATGCTGGGAAAGTTTGAGGGCAGGAGGAGAAGGGGATGACAGAGGATGAGATGGCTGGATGGCATCACTGACTCAATGGACATGGGTTTGGGTGGACTCCGGGAGTTGGTGATGGACAGGGAGGCCTGGCGTGCTGCGGTTCATGGGGTCGCAAAGAGGTGGACACGACTGAGTGACTGAACTGAGTACCAAAAAAAGACCAGGAGAAGTGTGAAAAGTTAGACTCTAGCTTCTCATGAAAGGTTTAAAACACAAAGAGCACTCATGATCCAGTGTGTGTGTGTGTGTGTGTGTGTGTGTGCATGCACACTCAGTTGTGTCTGACTCTGTGACCCCATGGACTATAGTCAGCCAGTCTCTTCTGTCCATGGAATTTTCCAGGCAAGAATACTGGAGTTGGTTGCTACTTCCATTTCCCGGAGCTCTTCCCAACCCAAGAACTGAACCCAAGTCTCTTGCATCTCCTGCATTGGCAGGTGTTTTCTTTACTGGCTGAACCACCATTACCAGATACAGATATAAATCTCACAAAATGGAATATGTTAGATATAAGGAAAACAGAACACCGTTTGGTGCTGACATGGACTCTTTAAGGAACCTGGGCCATGGGAGAGCCATAGACTCTGATGTGTGGTAGCCCACATTGGCTGTTTATAGTTGAGTGAAGGAGTGGATGCTTTGGGTTCCCTGATCCCAAATCATTGAGACACACTTTTCATTTCAAACAATCTGCAGGGCATGGTGGGAGGGTCCCCAAGAAACTAATGAGGTAGCCCTCCCAACTTCTAAAATTGGAATGTAGTTTTCCCTGAGAAAAAAGCATCAGACATCTGGAAATGTGGATTAGCAGAGAAGGCTTTTATGGTCACGTAGAAAATCCTGGGCTTTATCCTTTAGATCACAGAGTCAATGGAGAAGTTTGGAGGGAGGAATAATGGGACAGAAATGGTGTCTAAAAATATGGAGTTGAGTATGGTGTAACTTGAAGGATTTCTGGGAAAGAGGCTAGTTCAGAATATTTTTTCAACAATCTGTGTCTGAGAAGATGAAATACTATTGGTTTGTTGGATGAACTGAACTCAAGAAAGGAAATAAGGAACAGCTTTATTTTAATTCATCTATTTCATTTGAGCATGGTCTGTCCAGTCTTCTCCCCTTATCCCTGGAAGAAGTCTGGGCAAGACCCCACAGCTTTCTTGTCCTTTTGCCTCATTAGACAAGTCCCATTTTACTATCACTTATTAAACAGTCTAGTCCAGTCCAGTCTTAACAGAAACTTCAGCTTCATATCCAATTCTGAGCTTCTCTCCTTTCCCCTGGCTCAGGTTTGAACTATCATCTAAGAAAGGGGTGCAGTCTTTCCTTCTTATATTCCTTTCTCTTCTTTGTACCTCCTGCTAGTCACTCTTCCTGGACTGGAACATGAGAAAGAAGGGGTTAGAATGAAATGGAGAAAAACATCTTTCCCTAGTTCATGTTATTTGTCGGGTTGATTTGTGTGGCTGGATTCCATGTTCTGGTTCATCTGTGGGCTGCTGAGTGATCTGCTGTGTGTATCACGTGGGGTCTGAATGGTGTGACAGGAAGTTCACTCCACAGTTGGCTTCTTCCCACCCTCTGTCTGCCATCTTCTGCCCTGCACTATATGCATATCTGCTTGCATCCCATCCAGATGGTGCAAGCCTAGCTACCTTCTAGTGTTCACTGAACCCATGGCAAATGCATGGCTCCTTGCCATTCCAAACTCAGGCTGTCTCTGATGTTCTTTTCCTCTCTCCTACCAGCATCTTCATCTTGTGCCTTCTCCAGTGGGAAACAGGCATCAACAAACACCCCCTAAATTCTAGCGGATCCACGTCAAACACTCCAGAGAACAATTCCCCCGTATTCTTCTCCAGGGAAGTAAGAATTTCTGCAGTTTTTCAAGCCTCCAGCTGAGGAGTGAGATATTGTTAAGGGCAGAATTCATCTGTTAAAGTCTCAGCCCTAGAATGTCAGAACGTGACTGTACTTACAGATAGAATTTGGGAAGTAATTAAAACAGAGTCGCTGGGGTGGGCTCTAATCCGCTATGACTGGTGTCCTTATAAAAAGAGAAGATTAAGACACAGTTACAGAGAGAAGACCACGTGAAGATACATGGAGAGAAAGGCCAAGGAGAGAGGCCTCAGAGAGAACCAACTCTCCTGACACCTTGATTGTGAGAACTGGTGACTGTGAGAAAAGAAAGTTGTGTTGTTTGAGGCATCCAGTCTGTGATATTTGTTATGGCCGACTTAACACACTAATATGTTGTTGTTTTTCAGTTGCTAAGTCATGTCTGACTCTTGCAACCCCAAGGACTGTAGCTCAGCAGTCTATGGGATTTCCCAGGCATGAATACTGCAGTGCATTTCATTCTCTGGGGGATTTTCCCAACCCAGGGATCAAACCCACATCTCCTTCATTGGCAGGCAGATGCTTTACCACTGTGCCATCTGGGAAGCCCAACAAACTAGCACAGGTACCCATTTTCACTTTGCCCATTTCTGTAGATTGGGATGTGTGGATCAGGAATTTTGAAAAATCTACAGAGTTCAGAAGGCAAGAGTGTAGCCCTTGTGTGAATGGCATCAAGAACTTGGGCCTCTCTGGGGTAGCATGGGGCAGGCTGGAGGAATTCAGCTGTAAACAGAGGCCATAACCTGAAGTTGAGAGGTTGCCTGGTCTGTGCCTGGTCAGTGTGCAGCTGTGAGTGCCCTGGGAACAGGGCTCCTCAGTCGGTGCTCATCTGCTGTTTAGCTTTACACCACCCTGCCTATATCTGTGTGCATATTTGTTTTATTCTTTCAACTTGGATACTCACATTTAAGTCTGTTTCTATTTCTGACACAACAGTGGGCAGGATTTTCTTTTGAATGTTGAATGAATGCTTTGAAAGAATTTTACTTTATTTGTACTTATGTGTGTATTTTTCTCTTTCACATTCTAGCTATTCAAGCTGAAAGAAAATGAGACGAAACTAAGCATTCATTTGAATTTCAACTTCAGGCTATAGGCCTTTTGATTGTGAGCCTATCTTGAAATTCCAATTTGGATGGCATTTGTTTCAGGAGTTAAAATAATTCAGGATTCTTTTAGTTGAAAATATGAAATCAATGCCTTTTTGATGAATAGAGGTTTTACATCTGAATAATAAATAGGCTGTTCTTTGTTTTCATAAATAGCTGGGGAAAATCATAAACCTCAGTTATCTCCTGTCATTAAACTCATCCTGGAGATGTGTGGAGTCTCCTTTAGAAATATTTAACAAAAATAAGTTCATAAATGTAGATTATCCAAAGAGAAAGCATTAAGCATTAAATATAGAGACTATGAATAAATTATTTGTTCTATATAAATAACAGAGACGCTCACAAGGGAAGCATTAAATAGAGGACCGCATCATTGTTGTGGTTCAGTTGCTAGGTCGTGGCTGGCTCTGAAACCCTACGAACTACTGCGTGCTAGGTTCCTCTGTCTTCCACTATCTCCTGGAGTTTGCTCAAATTCATATCCATTGAGTTGGTGATTTTATCTAACCATCTCACCCTCTGCCACTGCCTTCTCCTTTTGCCTTCAATCTTTGCCAGCATTAGGGTTTTTCCCAATGAGTCAGCTCTTTGCATCACATGGCCAAAGTATTGCAGCTTCGGTTTCAGCATCAGTTCTTCCAATGAATACTCGGGGTTGATTTCCTATAGGATTAACTGGTTTGATCTCCTTGCAGTCCAAAGAACTATCAAGAATCTTTTCCAGCACCACAATTTGAAAGCGTCAATTATTTGGCACTCAGCCTTCTTTATAGTTCAGCTCTCACATGAACATGGCTACTGGAAAAAATCATAGCTTTGACTATACAAACCTTTGTTGGCAAAGTGCAGTCTCTGCTTTAGAATATGCTGTCTAGGTTTGTCATAGATTTTCTTCCAAGGAGCAAGCATCTTTTAATTTCATGGCTGCAGTCACAAATCAGTGATTTTGGAGCCCAAGAAAATAAAATCTATCACTTTTTACCTTCTATTTGCCATGAAGTGGTGGGACTGGGTGCCATGATCTGAGTTTTTTGAATGTTGAGTTTTAAGTCAACTTTTTCACCCTCATCAAGATGCTCTTTATCTTCACTTCTTGCCATTAGAGTGGCATCATCTGTATATTTGAGGTTGTTGGTATTTCTCCCATAAATCCTGATTCCAGATTGTGATTCATCCACCCTGGTATTTCTCATGATGTACTCTGCATATAAGTTAAAAAAAAGCAGGGTGACAATATATAACCTTATTGTACTTCTTTCCAGTTTTGAACCAGTCAGTTGTTCCATGTCAGGTTCTAACTGTTGCTTCTTGACCTGCATACAGCTTCTCAGGAGACAGGTAAAGTGGTCTGGTATTCCCATTTCTAAGAATTTAACAATTCCCAGTTTGTTGTGACCCACACAGTCAAAGGTTTTAGCATAGTCAATGAAGCAAAAGTAGTTGTTTTTCCGGAATTCCTTTGCTTTCTCTATGATCCAACAGATGTTGACAATTTGACCTCTGGTTCCTTTGCCTCTTTGAAGCTCAGCTTGTACATCTGGAAGTTCTCAGTTCACAGACTGCTTAAGCTTAGCTTGAAGAATTTTGAACATTACCTTGCTAGCATGTTAAATTAGTGTAACTGTACAGTAGTTAGAGCATTCTTTGGCATTGCCTTTCTTTGGGATTGGAATGAAAACTGACCTTTTCCAGTCCTGTGCTCACTGCTGAGTTTTCCAAATTTGTTGACATATTGAGTGTGGCACTTTCATAGCATCATCTTTTAGGGTTTGAAATAGCTCAGCTGGAATTCCTTTACCTTCACTAGCTTTGTTTGTAGTAATGCTTTCTAAGGCCCACTTGACTTCACATTCCAGGATGTCTGGCTCTAGGTGAGTGATCACACCATCNCAAATTTGTTGACATATTGAGTGTGGCACTTTCATAGCATCATCTTTTAGGGTTTGAAATAGCTCAGCTGGAATTCCTTGACCTTCACTAGCTTTGTTTGTAGTAATGCTTTCTAAGGCCCACTTGACTTCACATTCCAGGATGTCTGGCTCTACATGAGTGACCACACCATCGTGGTTATCTGGGTCATTAAGACTTTTTTTTTCTTATATAGATCTTCTGTGCATTTTTATCACCTCTTCTTAATATTTTCTGTTTTTGTTGAAAAGCAAGTGGCTTCCCTGGTGGCTCAGAGGGTTACTAGTCTGCCTGCAATGCAGGAGATCTAGGTTCAATCCCCAGGTTGGGAAGATCCCCTGGAGAAGGAAATGGCAACCCACTCCAGTACTCTTGCCTGGAAAACGCCATGGGTGGAGGTGCCTGGTAGGCTACAGTCCATGGGATCACAAAGAGTTGTACACGACTGAGCAACTTCACTTCTCTACTATTTCTGCCCTTTTTCATGCCCATCATGAAAACTTCCCTTATTATCTCCAGTTTTCTTGAAGAGGTCTTTCCCATTCTGTTATTTCCCTCTACTTCTTTGCATTGTTCATTTAAGAAGGCCTTCTTATCTCTTCTTGTTATTCTCTAGAACTCTGCATTCAGTTGCGAATATCTTTCCTTTTCTCCCTTGCCTTTTGCTTCTCTTTTTTCCTCAGCTATTTGTAAAGCCCCCTCAGACAACCACTTTGCCTTCTTGCATTTCTTTTCATTGGGATGATTTTGATCACTGCCTCCTATACAGTGTTATGAAGCTCCATCCATAGTTCTTCAGGCACTCTGTCCATCCGATCTAATCCCTTGAATCTATTCATCACCTCTACTGCATAATTCTAAGGGAGTTGAATCATACATGAATGGCCTAGTGGTTTCCCTACTTTCTTTCATGTAAGCCTGAACTTTACAATTCGGAGCTGATGATCAGAGCCACAGTCAGCTCCAGGTCTTGTTTTGGCCAACTGCTTATAGCTTCTCCGTCTTTGGCTGCAAAGAACATAATCAGTCTGATTTTGGTATTGACCGTCTGGTGTTGTCCATGTATAAAGTTGTCTCTTGTGTTGTTGGAAAGGAGTGTTTGCTATGACCAGTGTGTTCTCTTGACAAAATTCTGTTCTTGCCCTGCTTCATTTTGTACTCCAGGCCAAAGTTGCCTGTTATTCTGGGTATCTCTCGACTTCCTACTTTTGCAGTCCAATCCCCTATGATAAAAAGGAAAACTTTTTTGAATGTTAGTTCTAGGCGTTGTAGGTCTTCACAGAACCGGTCAACTTTAGTTTCTTAGACATTCATGGTTGGGGCATAGATTTGGATTACTGTGATGTTGAATGATTTGCCCTGGAAATGAACCAAGATCACTCCATTATTTTTGAGATTGCACCCAAGTACTGCCTCAGACTCTTTTGTTGGCTCTGGAGATTACTCCCTTTCTTCTAAGGGATTCTTGCCCACAGTATTAGATATAATGGACAATAAATTTGTCTATTCCCGTGTATTTCACTTATTCCTAAGATGTTGATGTTCAATCTTGCCATCTCCTGCTTGACCACGTCCAATTTATCTTGAATCATGGACCTAACATTCCAGGCTCCTATGCAATATTATTTTTTACAGCATTGAACTTTACTTTCACCACCAGACATATCCACACTGGGCGACATTTCCACATTGACCCAGTCGCTTCTTTTTTTCTGGAAGTAATAGTAATTGCTCTTTGCTCTTCCCCAGTAGCATATTGGAGACTTCCATCCTGGTGGGTCTTCTTCCAGTATCATAACTTTTTGCCTTTTCATGCGGTTCATGGGATTCTTGAAGTAAGAATACTGGAGTGATTTGCCGTTTCCTTCTCAGTGGACCACACTTTGTCAGAACTCTTCACAATGACCCATCTGTCTTGGGTGGCCTGCACAGCATGGCTCATAGGTTCATTGAGTTATGCAAGTCCCTCTCCCACAACAAGGCTGTGATCCATGAAGGGGACAGCATCATAATAATTATGAAAAATAAGACATTTCAATAAAGACTTTAGTGTTTTTTGTTTATCTGAGGTTGATTTACTAGTTACTACATGGCCAGTCTTCTTCCAGTGGCCATAATGGATAATTTATGTTAAGCATAAAGAGTAGGTTATCCTTTATTATTGATACCTTGTTGAGGTAGGGAAATATATTGCAATTAAATTAACTTTGTTTTAATAGTTACAAAATATATAGCTTAGTATTATAAGCATGCATGTCATTTGGTTATCTTATCAATTTTGGGTATGTATTATGTTAAAAAATATCACACACAAATATAGTTCTTATGAGATTCTGCTTGATTTTCATTTGGGAAACCATTTGGTCCTCTTGGGGGAGGACTTTTACTTCTACAGTGTTCTTCCAAGAACACCTTCTGGCCCATTTCATTTTAGTAAGCTATGTATAACTTACTGTTTTTAAAGTTCTGCCCTTTTGGTGGAGCACAAGAAAACAAAATTTGGGGAATGGATTACAGATTTCATGAGTTCAGTGTAGAAACTATGTGAAGAAAGCAAGCATAATATTTAAACTCTGATACCCAAGCACAATCACTAAGCACAGAAACATATCAATAGAGGTTTTAAACTTTAAAAGTTTACTTTTAAATTTTTTAAAAAGTAAAAACTCCCACTATTTTGGGGTAGTATAAGTATGCACTGATTTTTTGTATATGTATTAACTCTTCTGCTTTTGTAGAAACTATGTGAAGAAAGCAAGCATAATATTTAAACTCTGATACCCAAGCACAATCACTAAGCACAGAAACATATCAATAGAGGTTTTAAACTTTAAAAGTTTACTTTTAAATTTTTTAAAAAGTAAAAACTCCCACTATTTTGGGGTAGTATAAGTATGCATTGATTTTTTATATATGTATTAACTCTTCTGCTTTAACAAGCATTTTCTTGTTAATGATTATTATTTTAAACATTTATATTTTGAAATAATTATTTACTCACAGAGGTAAAAATAAGTCTATGTACCATTCATTCAGTTTCTGCATTGGTTATATCTTTCATAACTGTAATGCAAGGGCAATATCAGGAAATTGACATTGGTAAAATGTGTGTATGTCATTTCATCCCATGTTACAGATTTGTGTAATCACCATCACAAAATACTAAACTATTCCATCACTGTAAATATCTCACACATGCTACCCTTTTATAGTTATGGCTTTCTGTCCTCCACCATTCCTTACCCCTGCTAACGTGAGTTTGTTTTTCTTCTCTATTACATTGTCATTTTGAGAAAGTTATATGAATACAGTCATCTAGTATGTGACCTTTTGAGGTTAGCTTCTTTTCCAGCTGGGCAGAATGCCCTTGAGATTCATCCAAATTGTTGCATGTTTCAGGTTCTGTCTTTTAAATGCTGAGTAGGATTTCATGGTGTGGCTATATCAGTTTGTTTAGCCCTTCACCTGTTTGCTATTGCAAATAAAGCTGCTACGAACAGTCCTGTCCCGGTTTTCTGTGCTCCGAAGTTTTCACTTCTCTGGGATATTCTCAGGAGTGTGATTATTGGGTCACAAGATGAATATATGCTTAGTTTAGCTTTTTCCTTTAAAGAAACTATTAGGTCAATTTTAAGAAACTGATGAGTTTAAGAACATGCCAAAGCATATGGTGTAAGGATGTACCATTTTGCATTTCACCAGCAAGATTTTAGAGGTACAGTTTTGTCACATCCTCATAAGCATTTGGTATTATCACTATTTTTTATTTGAGTACTTCTGTTAAAGGTGTAGTGGCATCTCATCATGGTCTTATAAATATTCTTTTAAAATATGATTTTTAGTAGTTGGGGTTGTCTTCCTCCAGCATATATTTGAGATCTTAATAGATGATTGTTTTTCTATACCATCTTAACCAATAACCATTATTGCCTATTCAATGATATTTCCTCAAAAATTCTATTCTCACTGTTTTATTGAGTTATTACCTGGCCAGAGAAAACAGCCTACAGGTTGTATCTTTCTTTAGATCAAATATTTATACATTGCCTTTGTGTTAACTACTGTCTCATAGGCTTGCAGGGAGAGAGAGAGAGACAGAAAAAGAGAGAGGCAGGGAATCAATGTATCCTGATTTAAAATGAATACATTTGATGCTGTGGCTTGAACCCAGGCTGTGAGTTTATTGTGTTGATTTTTGGCCTGTTGTGTATCATCAGGAGGCATTTGAAGTCCTTGTTATCTGATCAACATAAACCTTCCTCACTGCCTTGCGCAATGAATTTCTGTAATCACCAGAACTTGGCTGAGGAATCACCTTTGTCCTTCAAGAGGCCAGTTTCTCGTCTGAACTTCCTTTCATTGCCATTTGGGGAGGGCTTCAGAGAGGAGGAACATGAAGGCAGGGGTGCATGAGGAGGTGGGTTTATGTGGGTGATGAATGCAGTTTCATAAAATGAGCTTTGTTAGAACAAAGTGCTCCTGCCTTTGTGGGAAGACAAGATTGAAGAAGAAGCTCTCCTTAATGCATTAGGCAAGAGCAGGTCGATGGATGTATCTGCCAAACTTCCTTCCTTGGAAGAAACAAGTCCCCCTAACCCGAAAGCTAATGGCATGCCAGTCAATTAAAAAATGGACATTAGACCTGAGGCAAATGTGATGCCTATTAAACTGTAGAGGTTGAAAGAGAGGGGCACCTAATTGGAGCATAAGTCAGCCCACTATGACAGCACTCGGTCCAGCGAAGATGGATTCACTAGCCTGATGCTGAACTTCCCGGCTGAGCTGAGTAGGTTCACCTCTTGCTGGTGTCATCACAGATAATCCTCCTGGGACATGAGGTCTTAATGTATGAGTTCATCAAGGCTAGCTTTGAGACTTAATAATTCCATAAATCTCTGGGAGACATTTTTTTTTTTTCTAACTGACTACTTCTTAACAGCGTTTATTGATGATGAGCTGAGTTTTCAGAAATCAATTGCTAATTAGTGACCCAGACAAGAAAATGATATAGACAATGCCCAGGTTGCAGACAAAAGCTATGAACAAAAAAGAGGGAAAGCTACTGAATACAGAAACAGCTCAAAGGCAAACAAGACCTGAATGCCAAGTCAGCTATATAAAAACTCCTTGGGCTTAAAAGTAGGAGGCTTAGTATCTAGTTCTAACGCCAGCATGAACTTTGAGAGCATATCCGGGATGTTCGTTTTGTGGACAAAACTAAGTGATCTGTAGAGTCTGATGTGGGTTTATTCTTTTTTCTTAAGTAGACTTTCTGTTTAAGAGCAATTCTGGGCTCACCACAAAATTGAGCAAGAGGTGCAGAGATTTCCAATATATCCCCAGTGTCCACATATGCACAACCTTCCCTACTGTCAAAATCCAAAACCAGAGTGGGAGTTTTACATTTTTCGCAATGGCCGAACCACACTGATATTTCATTGTAATCCGAAGCCCATGGCTTACACTAAGGCTCACTCTTGTTTTCATACATCCTATGGGCTTTGACAATGGGTAAATGATAAGTATGTGTGTGCTAGGTTGCTTCAGTCATGTCTTGAATCTTTACAACCCTATGGACTGCAGTCTCCCAGGCCCCTCTGTCCAGGGGATCCTCCAGGCAAGAATACTGGAGTGGGTTGCCATGCCTTCCTCCATGTCTTGACCCAGGGACTGAACTCACGTCTTTTACATTGGCAGGTGGATTTTCTTTTTTTTAACCACGAGAGTGAGGTGAGAAGCCCACAAATGATATACCTCCACTTTTAGAATGCACAGACTAACATCACTGCCCTGAAAAATCCTCTGGGCTTCACTTCTTCACCTCTCTTTCTCCCCAACCCCTAATAACTAATGATCCTTTCACTGCCTCCAAAGTTTTATCTTTTCTAGAAGGTCATGCTGTTAAATCAAGCAGTATGTAATTTCTCACTTAGAAATACACATTGATTATAATTTTCCTGTATGTCTACTCATAGCTTGAGCAGCTCATTTCTTTTTAGTGTTAAGTAACATTGTATCATCTAGAGGCACCAGTTTATTGATCCATTCTCCTGCTGAAGTACATCTTGGCTGCTTCTAGGTTTTGGCAATTGTAACTAAAGCTGCTCTAAACATCCAAGTGGGGCTTACCAGGTGGATCAGCAGTAAAGAATCCACCTGCCAATGCAGGAAACATGGGTTTGATCCCTGAGTTGGGAATATCCCTTCGAAAAGGAAGTGGCAATCCTCTCCAGTATTCTTGCCTGGGAAATCCCATGGACAGAAGAGCCTGGCGGGCTACGGTTCATGGGGTCACAAAGAGTCCAACGCAAGTGAGCCACTAACACACACACACACATTGTGTGGCATCTTTGTTACAACTGATGAATCATTTTTAACTGAAGATCCATAATTGACATTAGAGTTTATTCTGTGTTATATTGTTTTGAGAGTTTAGTCAAATGAATAATAACATTAATCCATCAAACAAATAGCATATAGAATTGCCTTCATTGACCTAAAAATTCCCACTGCCCCAGCTACTTCTTTTTTACCCTCGCCTTCTCATCCCCTGGCAACTATTGCACTTTTTACTGTCTTCATAATTTTGCTTTTTCCAGAATATCCTATAGCTGAAATTGTATAGTATAAAAGCCTTTTAGGATTGGTTTTTTTATTTAGCAAAACACATATAAGATCCCCCATGTCTCTTTTGTAGCTTGATACCTCAATTGTTGGAATTAATTAATTTGACCACAAGTTATTCAATGCATGCATGCTGCTGCTGCTGCTAAGTTGCTTCAGTCGTGTCTGACTCTGTGCGACCCCATAGATGGCAGCCCACCAGGCTCCCCCGTCCCTGGGATTCTCCAGGCAAGAACACTGGAGTGGGTTGCCATTTCCTTCTCCAATGCATATTTAATACATAGTTGGGACTAAAGACAAAAACACAAATGAAAAACAGCTGTCCTTATATGAAGTTTACTTGGAAAGCAGTGGAGAGACAGATGATTTAGACAGTGGCACTGTCAGGCAGAAAGGAAGAAATAAGGTGGAAAGTGAAGACAGTGAGTGGCATCAGGGGATGTTTAAGAGAAGAGAGCAGCACGATATAGGAGTGTAGTGGAGGAGACAAGGTTTGAACATAAGCAGAAACAGCTTCCCATTTTGTAAGCCAGAAAGGGGAAAGAAAGCATGAAAAAAAACAAAAACACAAAACACTCACCAGTTGAGAAATTAATGCATTAGAGGAAAGTGAGAAAGTGAGACAGAAGACAACAAAGAAAAACGTATTTTTAGTTGTAGTAGCTCTGAATGAATATTTGGTATGAATATTTTATATTATTTCTTCTCATAACATGAAATGATCTTTCTGGTGCCTAGAACAAAATTAATTCCTTTCTCCTGAATAACTGAATTTAGATATGGGTCTTTTTCTGCTGAAAATTGCGATATTTTAAAACTAGAAGGAACCTTGATGGAAATCTGGCCTAACACTCATTTTGCAGATGAAGAGACTAATGGCTAAAAATGAAGTGATCTTCCCAGGTATTTAGGAAATAGCAGTGTGGGGCTGGAAAGTAGGTTTTCTGATTCTAATGATCTTACCCTGCCTTCTTTCTAAAGGTACAGAAAAAATGAGCAATAAATATGTCCAACAAAAATTCTAAAAAACATCAGGACAAAGAGGAGAATGATGGGTGAAATTGTTTCTTACCCAAGTAAGTGATGAGTCCAGAGAGTTCTCATAGTCCAGATATGACTGAAATAAGGAACTAGGAGTGAAAGGGGGAGATAAGAATAGTTGGTGTGGGGAGAGAAGAAAAGAATGGAAACCAGTAGACAAAGGAGTAGAGGAGGGAAAGAGCGAATGAATGAACAGTCACGGTGTTTGATCCTTTACTTTAATGAGGATGTTGCTATGTTTATAGAGTCAAAACACTGAGTGCTGGGCAACTTTAAATTTAGAGACAGCCCAAGAGGTGTGAAAATAATACCAATTCCAGGAATTCAGTTTCTGGTCATCTTTTGAGAAAATCTCAAGTGTGAGGTTATTCTTCTGAGGTCAACCCACTCCCGCAGATTTTCTTAATTTGGTCCATGTCTCTCCAGTTTTCTATATCATTTTTCCATATTGTTCTAGAGTGCTTGGATGTAAGAGCAACTTGCGTGTTGCTGGGGGAGTTGATGGAAAGCTCATTTGCTCTTGCCAGGCCTGTTAGTATCCCATTGGATAGGATTAAGATCTGTCCTTTTTCTCCGTTTCTGTCTCGTCTCCCTCTTCTTTCCCCTTCTGTTCCTCTTTCTCTCTGTCTGTTAACTATGGATAAAGATTGTCTGCATCCCTGCAAACTGTTTTCTGTGACTAAGACATTATCATTTTGACTAATGCTTTTAAATGGCTTTGCATCTTTTCTCCCTCCCTTCCCAGACAGAGAGGTTTTTACCTACTCTGGGGATGAGAAATAGTGGGTGTGGGTGATGATAAGAGGGAAAAGGAACATTGTTAAAATCCAAAGCTAAAATAATGACCTCTTAGTTCTTTGAGAGAATTGCAGTGACACATACATGAAACACAGTCCCTGAAATCCTCTTTTCCAGCAGCATGAATGGGACGGATGCAGTGGGGTGGTTGTAGGAATATGAATTAATGCTTCACAATATGGGCTTCCCTGGTGGCTCAAATGGTAAAGAATCTGTCTGCAATGCAGGAGACCCGGGTTCAATCCCTGGTCAGTAAGATCACCTGGAGAAGAAAATGGCAACCCACTCCAGTACTCTTGCCTGGAGAATTCCATAGAGAAAGGAGCCTGGTGGGCTATAGTCCACAGGGTCGCAAAGAATCAGACATGACTTAGTGATTAACTTTCACTTTTTCACTTTTCCTCGCAATATATCCAAGCATATGGAAACAGTGGTATATTTCATTTTCTTGGGCTCCAAAATCACTGCAGACAGTGACTGCAGCCATGAGATTAAAAGATGCTTTCTCCTTGGTGGAGAAAGGGCTTCCCTGGTGGCACAGAGGTTAAAACATCTGCCTGCAATGTGGGAGACCTGGGTTCGATCCCTGGGTTGGGAAGATCCCCTGGAGAAGGAAATGGCAACCCACTCCAGTATTCTTGCCTGGAGAATCCCATGGATGGAGGAGCTTGGTGGGCTACAGTCCACGGGTCGCAAAGAGTCGGACACGACTGAGCAACTTCACTTTCACTTTTCTCCTTGGAAGAAAAGCTATGACCAACTTAGCATATTAAAAAGCAGAAACATTACTTGGCCAACAAAGTTCCACCTAGTCAAAGCTATGGTTTTTCTAGTAGTCATGTATGGATGTGAGAAGGTTGAGTGCCAAACAATTGATGCTTCTGAACTATGGTGCTAGACAAGACTCTTGAGAGTCCTGTGGACTGCAAGGAGATCAAACCAGTCAATCTTAAAGGAAATCAACCCTGAATATCCCTTGGAAGGACTGATGCTGAAGCCGAAGCTCCAATACTTGGGTCACTTTATGTGAAGAGATGACTCATTGGAAAAGAACCTGATGCTGGGAAAGATTGAAGGCAGGAGGAGAAAAGGATGAGAGAGGATGAGATGGTTGGATGGCATCACCAGCTCAATGGACATGAGTTTCAGGAGACTCTGGGGAATCGTGAAGGACAGGGAAGCCTGGTATGCTGCAGTCCATGAGATCTCAAAGAGTTGGACATGATTTACCAACTGAACAACAATATAATAATAATAATGAAAAGTTCAAAGTATCACTAGAATTACTAAAAGTGACATAGACTAGGGTCTATGTCACTTAGACTTCCTAGTGATCCTGTGGTTAAGAATCCATCTGTCAATGCAGGGAACATGGGTTGGATCCCCGGTCAGGAAACTGAGATTCTACATTGCCATGTGGCCACTACTGGGCCTGTGAGCCCCAACTAAGACCTGACATGGGAAAAACCAAAATAAATTAAAATAAGAATGACATAGAGTAGATATGAAGTGAGCAAATGCTGTTGGAGAAATGGTGTTAACAGAATCACTTGGCAAAGTGTTTCCAGCAAACCTTCAGTTTGTAAAAAATGCAGCATCTGTGAAGTGCAGGAAAATGAAGTACGTTTGTACGTGAACTTCCCAGATGGTATTATTAGTAAATAATTCGCCCGCCAACGCAGGACTTGTAAGAGACTTGGGTTCAATTCCTGGGTCAGGAAGATCCCCTGGAGGAGGAAATGGTTTCCCATCCTAATATTCTTGCCTGAGAAATTCCATGGACGGAGGAGCCTGATGGATTACAGTCCATGGGATACTAAAGAATCAGACACGACAGAGTGAAAGCGCTCCCACACATGCCTGTATATGCCATGTAATAAAGTATTTCTGATAGTTATTTTACAAACTGTTTCCAGTTTGTTTCTTATATATGATAGCTAATTAACACCCCACACATTTGCTTTTCAAAACTATCCCAGTGTTACCAGTAACTTTACTTGTTTCTTTTGGATTAAAAAAAGTGGTTCTCAAAAAACAGAGACATTACTTCGCTGACAAAGGTCCATCTAGTCGAAGCTATGGTTTTTCCAGTAGTCATGTATTGATGTGAGAGTTGGACCATAAAGAAGGCTGAACACCCAAGAATTGATGCTTTTGAGCTGTGGTGTTGGAGAAGACTCTTAAGAGTCCCTTGGACCGCAAGGAGATCAAACCAGTCAATCTTAAATGAAATCAATCCTGAATATTCTTTAGAGTGAAGTTCCAGTACTTTGGCCATCTGATGTTCATTAGAAAAGACCCTGATGCTGGGAAAGATTGAAGGCAGGAGGAGAAGGGGACAACAGAGGATGAGATGGTTGTATGGCATCACCGATTCGATGGACATGATTTGAGAAAGCTCCAGGAGATGGTGATGGACAGGGAGGCCTGGCGTGCTGCAGTCCATGGGGTCACAAAGAGTTAGAAACAACTGAGCAACTGAACAATGATAACAGCAACAAACTTTAGGTCACATCAGACTCCCCCAAAGTGTTTATTAAAACCCAGGTTTCTGGAACTTCTCCCCTGCAGAGGTTTTGATTCAGCATGTCTGTAATGGGGCTTAAGAATTTTCATTTCTATTTCTAAAAATTTCCCAAATAATGCTTATGCTGCTGATTAGGGAAGAGAACCACTCATCTATGAAGAACTATGGAAGAATTCTGTAAAAATAAAAATACATTGTGAGATGAATTACACTTCATTGTTTAAGTTTGCATGGCAAAAACACCCAACATCCAAACACCTAACACCTTAGTATGTTTGGGATAATATTTATTTCCAACTGAAGGAGAGCTATTTTGTGTATAGGTGTGATTATCATACGCCCTGGTTATCCCAGATATACCAATCTGAAGGACTTTTAAAAAAATTCCTTTCAAGAAACATGTGTCATTACATGCATAATTAAGTGCAATTTAATATTTAGGCTCATAAGACATTTCATTTAAACAAGTTCACAGAATTTCAAAAAAACCTATCATGTGACAACAAGTCTCAATATTTTTGTTCAAGGAACACCATGACTATTAGCACACAGGTAAAATTTGAATAAAGGGAGAGAGAAAGGGAGGTCTAGAGCAGGGGACCTCCAGAAAGACATTCCCAGGTGGGTACAAGTACAATGGGGTGAGAGAGAATATACATTAGGATTCAGCCAGAAAATTGGGGCCAGTAAGAAAGGAGGATCATGGGCAGGATGGATCTCCATGGCACGGGCATCCACAGGTGTCCACAGGTGGAATTTCTTCTTTCAGGGAAGCCTCAGCCTATCTATGTATCTGTACTTAGATCCGTAGCTCCCCTGCGGGAGGGCACAGCAGCCCACTCCAATATTCTTGCTTGGAGAATCCCATGGACAGAGGAGCCTGGAGGGCTATCTATTTACATACAGTCCCTAGTGTCACAAAGAGTCAGATACAACCGAAGCAACTTAGCACGCATGCATACCCACACCTCAGCCTATCTATATATTTATATCGTTACCTGTCAAAGCTATGGTTTTCCCAGTTAGACCATAAAGAAGGCTGAGTGCCAAATAATTGATGCTTGCCAATTGTGGTGCTGGAGAAGACTCTTGAGCATCCCTTGGACAGCAAGGAGATCAAACCAGTCAATTCTAAAGGAAATCAACCCTGGATATTCATTGGAANTCGTTACCTGTCAAAGCTATGGTTTTCCCAGTTAGACCATAAAGAAGGCTGAGTGCCAAATAATTGATGCTTGCCAATTGTGGTGCTGGAGAAGACTCTTGAGCATCCCTTGGACAGCAAGGAGATCAAACCAGTCAATTCTAAAGGAAATCAACCCTGGATATTCATTGGAAGGACTGTGGCTAAAGCTGAAGCTCCAATACTCTGGCAACCTGATGCAAAGAGCTGACTCTTTGGAAAAGACCCTGATGCTGGGAATGATCAGCAGCAAAAGGAGACGTGGGCAGCAGAGGATGAGATGGCAGGACAGCATCACTGACTCGATGGTCATGAATTTGAACAAACTCCAGGGGATCATGCAGGACAGAGGAGCCTGTCGTGCTACCGTCCATGGGGCTGCAAAGAGTTAGAATCAATTTAGCGACTGAACAACAACAGCAACAAATATCTATACCTATATCTATATCTTTATATCTATCTATCTCTATAATTCAGCCCTATCTATTAATATATATTTCTAACTCTATGTATTTACCTATGTCTTCTTTTTCAGATCTTTTCCCTTCTAGATTATTGTAAGATATTGAACAGATTTCCCTGTGCTATTCAGTCCTTGTTTATTTATTTTATACACAGTAGTGTATATTTATTAATCCCAAACTCCTAATTTATCCCGCCTCCCTCCCCCCAACTATCCTCCTTGATAACCATGTTTGTTTTCTATGTCTGTGAGTCTGTTTTGTAGTCATTCATATTATTTTTTTTGAGATTCCACATGTAAGTGATTCATATAGTATTTGTCTTTCTCTGTCTGACTTACTTCCCTTAGTCTGATAATCTCTGGGTCCGCTCATGTTGTTGCAAATGGCATTATTTCATTCTTTTTTATCCTGCCATGCTTTTTAAGGCCTTCCAACTGATTAAGCCAGGCCTACCAGATTATCCAAAATAATTTCCCTTAATTAAAGTCAACTGAGTAGGGACTTTAATTAAATCTGCAAAAATCTTTTCATAGCAATGCCTAAGTTTGTGTTTGATTGAATAACTGGAAACAATAGCTCAGCCAAGTTAACACATCAAAAAAGCCACTACAGAAGGCGTGGACTGACTTGAAAGGGAGAGTACCAGGAAGGGTTAAATGGTGGTTTTGAGGCTCAAGGATATAAATCTTTCCCCCTTCTCAGTTTTGGGTGTGCTCTGCATTCAGGAATTTTCTCCTAATGCAGTTGGAAAGAAAGCAAAATAAGACCTCGATAACTGTTTCTGCAAATGTGTGAAAGCCAAATGTGAAGAGAGAAGCTTGTTTTCAGAAACCAGGAACTGACTCACCTTTAAAAGGAAAATCAGCTGCCTCTAGACAAGCAGAATTGCGGTGTTGTCCTGAATGGTAATTTGCCCTGGACGGCAAAATTTATTACCAACCTAGCAGGCAAGACACTGAAGACAAAGCTTTTATGTCTCAGTCAGTCAGTGATGCAGCCTTGTACCCACAGGTGAGGAGCGTAAGCCTGGAAAGGAAGGTTGCCTGCCCTTTCGTCCCGGGGTGTTTGATGAGAATTTGGACAGGTAGATCATGGTTTATTTTAGCGTATCATAAAAATAACTATGACCCTCCTCCCTATATCTGAAGGAGCTTCTCTAGTCTATTAATTAAAGGTCCACCCTTAATTTAAAAATCCCTGATTGTCAGGGAATCAATCACTTAGCAATGACAGGTAGACTCTTAAGAACTTGGAGCACAATTTAATTTCCATCTCAGAGAGTCAGAGATTAATGTGGCGCGTATGGCAGCCAGAGTGGATAATGATAATGTTCGATAAGAGTCCACGATGACAGTCTATCATGAGCCGTGGGGTTAGCAGATAAATGTTATTATCGAAGGACAGTAGAAATCGCTGCTGTCATAAAACACACCTTTCAGAGGAAAACTGCCTAAAAAGGGCGGGATCCACATGAAAACCCTGAATCATAGCATACATACAGGAAAATACTCATCAGGGTTAGTGCAATGGAAAAACAGCGCTTTTTATGTTCTTCTTGGTCCCTTATGTTACAGCCTCCTGCACCATCTTGATCCCCTCTGGGTACCCAAAGGTCTTCCTCAAATCTTCCCTCTCAGGTTTTTAGTCTGCCTTTGATTCTTTCCCTCCCAAATTCCTTCCCTTAAGGCATAGCTCTCTTGTAAATAATAGTCCTCAGAACTCTATTTCCAGTACTCTGACTTTTGGGAGATATTCTGACGATGGAATTCACTCATTGGTGGTAGATCGCAGATTACAATACAAAGTTCCCCCTGGTTTGACATGGAAATTTAGCTGTTTTAATCCATCTTCTTTCTTGTAGAGGAAGGATGGCATGGAGATAATTTCTCAGCCATTTTCTTGGAAAGAGGACTAATTTTTTGGCTGCTGCTGATGGAGTTTGATGGGCCATCAGATTTCATCAAAAAAGGAAGAGAGGGAGGAAATTATTTTGGCAGAGAGATTGTGTACCTGGGGAAGTGTACTTATCTTCCCCAAGACCAGTTGAGGCTAATGATAAGAAAGTTGTTTTTCAGTCGTGTCTGACTCTTTGCAACCCCATGTACTGCAGCACGCCAGTCTTCCCTGTCCTTCACTATCTCCTAGAGTTTGCTCAAAATCATGTTCATTGAGTCAATGCTGTCATCCAACCATCTCCCCCTCTGTCACCCCCTTCTCCTTTTGCCTTCAATCTTTCCCAGTGTCAAGGTAATTTCCAATGAGTCAGCATTTCACATCCGGAGGCCCAAATATTGGAGCTTCAGCTTCAGCATCCATCCTTCCAATGACTAGTCAGTGTTGATTTCCTCTAGGACTGACTGGTTTGATCTCCTTCTAGTCCAACACAGAAGTAGTAAGACCAAATATTGTCTTTATTTCTATTATAGCTGACCTTAAGGTTGTGACATATATGTAGGCAAATGGAGTCCTGACCCTGAACCCAAGAAATAGACAGGCTTACCCTCTCAGTCCCAGGCTATGTTGGACCAGCACAGGCCTCCCCATAGAGTTGCCTTTGTAAGACATTCATCATGGAATAACAGAAAGATGTTGACCCCCTTTGAGCAGCTCCCTCTAAGAGAGGATGAAGGAGGGCCTGGGAAGCATAGTCAGTTTCTTATCTGTTATTCTTTAATAAAGTACAATTTTCTCTCTCAATTCTTAGGGACAAGGTAGGTGAGAAGGAAGAAATAGTTAGAAGTGTTCCCTATTGGACTCCCTTTCTATGGGGAAGGAATTCGTCTCTTCATGAGAAAGAATGATGTTGAGGAGATTCCCATGTAGGCACAAGGAGAGATCTGTGGTTTTTCTGGAATAGGGGAGCTCTGTGCTCAGCTCCTGGATGCGCTTCCAGAAGAATTGAGAAGAAATGACTGGTTGTGGGTATTTAAAGAGGCAGAACCCCAGGAACCTGACTTACGAGCTTTCTCAAAGATTAACACACATTAAACCATAGGCTAGACGTTGTTGAATAACTAGAGTTGCATTTACCATCAAGCTATCAGAATAGGGGCTCGGAATTGAAATGCACCTGAACTATAGACAACTACAGAATGGGATATTATATTTTGTGAATTGTAAGATGCTGAATTCAGTTGTGTTCCACCAAGAAAAAAGTTGCTACTAAATTGTGACTTAATTCTGTCATTTCTCTTGGTGTTTTTACTTTATACTGATGAAAACATTTTTTTCCCCTAGATTTCTCTAAGCATAGAATTCTGTCATATACTACCCTTATGCATAAATAAAAAGGAAAATATAAGCAAAATCAATTTTAATCCTCATTCATAGTAGTTTTTCCCACCTGGAGTCATGCTCTTCTGAATTTCATTTTGATTCAGATTTGTCAGTGTTCATGGTTTCTTTACAGTACCTTCCTCTGTGCTATGAAAGCATTGGGCATGCAGCATTTATGAAAAGTGTGTTCGTTGAAATTAATATAATGTTCAATTAAAAAAAGAAATAGGAAAGAGAGCAGGAAAAGACTTGTTCCACCATTGTCTCTGGATGTTCACTTCCTGTTTCACCATAACTGCCACATGGTGACAATGATGGTAAGACACTTTTGATTGTAAAAAGTATTCCAATTTCAGAGGTGTTAAGATGTAAATTTAAAAACTGTGTAGCCTAGAATGGATGGATAGTATTTTTTTTTTTTCCACAACTGAGTTTCATTCCTATTACATTTATAATTGGGAGATAGCTTAAAGGCCTATTCTCCAATATTTTACAAAATGATAATAAAACCAAGGCTCATATAAGCTATGTCTATTTCCCAGGATCACAAAATCTTGTGAGTTTTAATATAATATTGCTTAGAGGTGTGTGTGCGCTTGATTGCTCAGTCATGTCTAACTCTTTGCAACCCCATGGATCATACGTAGCCTGCAAGGCTTCTCTGTCTATAGGATTTCTCAGGCAAGAATATTGGAGTGGGTTGCCATTTCCTCCTCCAGGGGATCTTCTAAACCCAGGGATCAAACCTGTGTCTCCTGCATTGTAGGGAGATCATTTACTGCTCAGCCACGGGGGAAGCCCACTGCTTAGAGGTGTGACAACCTAATTCTCGGTAACTATAGCTCCTTGTGGGCTTTGGGCAGTGGGGGCATGATTGGTTAAGTAACAGCTGTGTCTCTTTCTCTTATATCTTAAATTACATAAACATGCCATCATCTACTATCTGTGTCTCAATAGGGTCATTTATTGATCATTACAAAGAGGTATTAGATGAATTTAGGAATAGAAAAATAAGATGCATTTACTCCATTATTAAAAATGATAATAAAACCAATACAAAATGGTAATAAAACCAAGGCTCATATAAGCTATGTCTATTTCCCAAGATCACATAATCTTGTGGGTTTTAATATAATACTGCTTAGAGGTGTACTGGCTTCCCTTGTAGCTCAGTCAGTAAAGAATCTGCCTGCTGTGCAGGAGATTCGGGTTTGATTCCTGGGTCTGGAAGATCCCCTGGAGAAGGAAATGGCAACTGAGTCCAGTATCCTTGCCTGGAAAAATCTCATGGACCGAAGAGTCTGGTAAGCTGCAGTCCATGGGGTTGCAAAGAGTTGGGCATGACTGGGTGACTAACACTTACTTACTCCAATATTCAGTGCTTCTCAGTTTATCCTTTTGCCTTAACCAAATATTAAATGTTTAACTGATGTATCAGTTCAATTCAGTCACTCAGTTGTGTCCGACTTCTCGCAACCCCATGAATTGCAGGACGCCAGGCCTCCCTGTCCATCACCAACTCCTGGAGTTCACCCAAACTCATGTCCATCGAGTTGGTGATGCCATCCAGCCATCTCATTCTCTGTTGTCCCCTTCTCCTCCTGCCCCCAATCCCTCTTGGCATCAGGGTCTTTTCCAATGAGTCAACTCTTTGCATGAGGTGGCCAAAGTACTGGAGTTTCAGCTTTAGCATCATTCCTTCCAAAGAACACCCAGGACCAATCTCCTTTAGAATGGACTGTTTGGATCTCCTTGCAGTCCAAGGGACTCTCAAGAGTCTTCTCCAACACCACAGTTCAAAAGCATCAATTCTTCAGCGCTCAGCTTTCTTCACAGTCCAACTTTCACATCCATAGGTCATCCTATATATCTTTTACTGATGTATAGGTCAATGGAATTCTACTGAACTGTATGATCTTGGGATGTCACTTAGTTTATCTGGCTATTGAGTTACTTAGTTATAGACTTAGGCTTCCCTGGTGGCTCAGTAGTAATAGAATCTGCTGGAGATGTGGGTTTGATCCCTGGGCCCAGAAGATCACCTGGAGGAAGAAATGGCAATTCATTCCAGTATTCTTGCCTGGAAAATCCTATGGACAGAGAAGCCTTGTGGGCTACAGTCCATGGGGTTGCAAAGAGTAAGACTTGACTTAGTGACTAAACAACATTTATAGAATACACAGGTTAAATTAGATCACCTTCCAACAGGACACATAATGATCTTCAGTTCATCACAGTTCATCACGATAAAAGATACACATCTATAGGAAATAAAGTCTAAGTTGGATGGTTTATCTTTGTTGGAGAAATGCAAAACTGAAATGGTTCTGACAGAATGACTACCAATAAATTGATCCCTGAAAGATCAATTATGCCAAGATTTGTTTCTGTACCAGTGAAGGAATATTTAGTCATTCTGGACAATTTTAGTTTTTAATCTTCAAATGTCATCACTGTAGCTTCTGGTCTTTTCTAAGGGATTTAAGTCATTTTGGTAGGGTTTATAATTTCACATCAAATCATGGCTAACAAAAAGAGAAAGTTCAGGGGCTCAAAAATGGCTATAAGTGCAGAGAAAGGCTCTGTAGTGAATCTACAAGCTAACCAGATGCCTGATGCAGGAATGTATATTTTCTAAGAGACACCATCCCTGTGAGAGATGTTGATCTGAAGCTCAGAGAAATCAGGACTGTTTTGCTATCTTTCTGCTGGCTAATGCACCAGAAAACTAGCTGGCCCATTCCTCAGATATTTGGTTCTGCTTCTTTATTTTCTAGCTGCTGTTATGTACATTCCTCTGTCCAGCTTTCTCCCCAGGATCCTCTTATGCACATATTTCCCTTAACTTTTCCCTGCCTTGCTGTATCTGAGGCAAGCCTAGCAATGTTTTTATTGTTTATTTGTTTATATTGCTAAGGATTACATGATCAAAAAAGGTAACCAATCTTAGCAAAAGAATCTCATAATATACAAAATCTCTTGAATTTGCTGAAATGGAAACAAGTTTACATATACATTCAGGCAGCCTCTTTTGCAAGTTACACCCAACACTGGGTGTGTCCAGAGTTGGTTATTATAACAGGATCATGCTTGGGTTTGTTTCCAGGTTATTATTATTTTCTTTCTTTGCCTTGATCCTTGGGAATGCCACTTCTTCCTTGCTGACTCCTAGTTCCAACCCTTGGTCCAGGTCAATACTTTTCTACATTCATCTCAGCTCCAAGTGGGAGATTCTTTCCAATGGTATGCTGGTAAATGTTTAGCAGCCAGCTCTTAGAAGCAGAAGAAAAATCTGTCCTGTGGCATTTGCCATTTCCACAGTGTAAATACTCCCACTGCGGTTGATTTCAAACTACCTATGTGGTACCACTGAACTCGTATTTGGGAAGAGATGCACAGAGATGGCTCTTACTAGCTGGCTCCAGTATCCCACTGGTTCTCTCTCTAACTAATTTATTGAGAACGGTGGTTGGCGTAGTGCATGGAGAAACCAAATTTATTCTTACTCACCACTGCATCTCAAAAAACAAAAAACAAAAAACACCCCACAACTTTTGTCATTTTTCCCCCTCATCTTGTGATGAAATCTTAGTCAGATACCATAACTTCTCTGATGAATTTTAGTATTAAAATATCTACTCAATGTACTGTTCATGTAAAAAAAGCTGGCACTTGGAGTCTGCCCATTTTTACCCTAAGTCCAGATGACCTCAGGGGGTCCTTCCAGAGCTAATATACTCAGAAAATCAAAAATACTTGTTCACAGTCCTTTGTGACTTGGCTTTATTGATGTGAGCCAGAAGTTCATAATTTGATCAGGCTGTAATCAATGTGGAATTTCTCTCTCTGTTTTTTTGATACTCTTTGATCTAACCCAGCAAAGTGCTTATGGACTCTAAAACTAGATTTCCTGGTTTTGAATCTTGGCTTTGCCACTTATTAGCAGTGTGACTTTGACCTTTCCATGCCTTTGTTTTCTCACCTGGAAAATGGAGAAATTAGGAGAGCACCTGTTTCATAGTGTTCTGCAGATTACAGGGTTATTATGCTTAAAGGGTTTGTAGCATCTTTGTCGGGTTTTGGTATTAGGGTGATGGTGGCCTCATAGAATGAGTTTGGGAGTTTACCTTCCTTTGCAATTTTCTGAAAGAGTTTGAGTAGGATAAGTGTTAGCTCTTCTCTAAATTTTTGGTAGAATTCAGCTGTGAAGCCATCTGGACTTGGGCTTTTGTTTGCTGGAAGATTTTTTTTTAATTACAGTTTTAATTTCCATGCTTGTGATGGGTCTGTAAAGATTTTCTATTTCTTCCTGGTTCAGTTTTGGAAAGTTGTACTTTTCTAAGAATTTGTCCATTTCTTCCAAGTTGCCCATTTTATTGGCATATAATTGCTGATAGTAGTCTCTTATGATCCTTTGTATTTCTGTGTTGTCTGTTGTGATCTCTCCATTTTCATTTCTAATTTTATTGATTTGATTTTTCTCCCTTTGTTTCTTGATAAGTCTGGCTAATAATGGTTTGTCAATTTTATTTATCCTCTCAAAGAACCAGCTTTTGGCTTTGTTGATTCTTGCTATGGTTTCTTTTGTTTCTTTTGCATTTGTTTCTGCCCTAATTTTTAAGATTTCTTTCCTTCTACTANTCATTGTAGTCTCTGATGATTTTTTTGTATTTCTCTGTTGTCTGTTGTGATTTCTCCATTTTCATTTCTAATTTTATTGATTTGATTCTTCTAGCATTTTTTTCTTGATGAGTCTGGATAATGGTTTATCTGTTTTATTTATCTTCTCAAAGAACCAGCTTTAAATTTTGTTGATGTTTGCTATAATCTCCTTCATTTCTTTTTCACTTCTTTCTGCTCTGATTTTTATGATCTCTTTCCTTCTTCTAACGTTGTGGTTCTTCTTTTTCTAGTTGCACTGAATGTAAAGTTCGGTTGTTTGACATTTCTTTTGTTTCTTGAGGTAGGCTTGTATTGTTATGAATCTCCCTCTGAGCACTGCTATTACTGAATTCTATAGCTTTTGGGTGGTCGTGTTTTAATTTTCATTTGTTTCTATGAATATTTTGATTTCCTTTTTGATTTCTTCCATTTTCTGTTGGTTATTCAGAAGCATGTTGTTTAGCCTCCATATGTTTGTCTTTTTAACAGTTTTTTCTCCTGCAGTTGTGTGATGTTATCAGAAAAGATGCTTGAAATGATTTCAATTTTGTTAACTCACCAAGGCAAGATTTATGGCCCAGGATGTGGTCTATCCTAGAGAAGGTTCCTTGTGCACTTGAGAAAAAGTTAAATTCCCTTATTTTTAGGTGAAATGTCCTATGAATATCAATTAGGTCTAAATTGTCCATTGTATAATTTAAAGCTTTTGTTTCCTTGCTAATGTTCTCTTTAGTTGATTTATCCCTATGTGTGAGTAGGGTATTAAAGTCCCCCACTATTATTGTGTTACTGTTAATTTCCTCTTTCATACTTCTTAGCATTTTCCTTACATATTGTGGTGCTCCTATGTTGGGTGCATATATATTTATAATTGTTAATATCTTCTTCTTGGATTGATCTTTTGATCATTATGTAGTCTCCTTCTTTGTCTCTTATCAGAGTCTTTATTTCAAAGTCTATTTTGTCTGATGTGAGTATTGCTACTCCTGTGTTCTTTTGGTCTCAATTTGCATGAAATATCTTTTTCCAGCCCTTCAGTTTCAGTCTGTATGTGCCCCTTGGTTTGAGGTGGGACTCTTGTAGACAGCATATATACAGGTCTTGTTTTTGTATCCATTCTGCCAGTCTTTGTGTTTTGGTTGGAGGCATTTAACCCATTTACATTTAAGATAATTATTGATAAGTATGATCCCATTACCATTTAATATTTTGTTTGGGTTCATTTTTATAAACCTTTTCTGTGTTTCCTCTCTAGAGAAGATCCTTTAGCTTTTCTTGAAGAGCTGGTTTAATGGTGCTAAATTTTCTCAGCTTTTGCTTGTCTTTAAAGCTTTGGATTTCTCCTTCATATCTGAATGTGATCCTTGCTGGGTAGAATAATCTTGGCTGTAGTTTTTTCTCTTTCTTCACTTTAAGTATATCCTGCCATTCCCTTCTGTCCTGGAGAGTTTCTATTGAAAGTTCAGTTGTTATCCTTATGGAGATCCCCTTGTGTGTTATTTGTTGCTTTCCCTGTGCTGCCTTTAATATTTACTTTTTGTGTTTGATCTTTGTTAATTTGATTCATATGTATCTTGGTTGTTTGGCCTTGGATTTATCCTGTTTGGGACTCTCGGTTTCTTGGACTTGGATGGCTATTTCTTTGCCCATATTAGGAAAGTTTTGACCATTATCTCAAGTATTTTCTCATGTCGTTTATTTTTGTCTTCTTCTTCTGTGACACTCATGATTTGAATGTTGGAACATTTAACATTGTCCCTTAGGCCTCTCAGATTGTCCTCATTTCATTTCATTCTTTTTTATTTTCCCCTCTCTGCTTCATTTATCTCCAACATTCTGTCTTCCACCTTTCTTATCCTCTCTTCTGCCTCAGTTATTCTACTTTTGGTTCCCTCCAGAGTGCTTTCGATCTCAGTTATTGCATTATTCATTATTGATTGATTCTTCTTTATTTCTTCAAGGTCCTTGTTAAACATTTCTTGGATCTTATCAGTCCTTGTCTCTAGTCTATTTATCTGTCACTCCATATTGTTTTCAATATTTTGATCATCTTTACTATCATTATTCTGAATTCTTTTTCAGGTAAATTCCCTATCTCCTCCTTAAGGAGGAGGGAGATAGAGGTAACCAGGAGGAGAAAAGGTTGAGTCAAAAGGGAAGAGAGCAGTCTAACCATTAATCTAATCCCTAAGTGCTCTCTACAGCCTGGAACACCCAGAGAGATTCACAGATTTATGTAGAGAAGAGAAGAGGGAGGAAGGAGATAGCAGTGACCTAGAGGAGAAAAGGGAGAGTTAAAATGGGAGAGAGCAATCAAGCCCATAGTCAATTCCCCAAGTAAAAATTAATAATGAAGATTAGATCCTGAGACACAAAATTGATAACAAATATCAAAAAGCAAATATTAAAGCCAATAGAAGTTAGACTCAAAATACAACATAAAAAATACAAAACATAATCAATCACAGTAATTAAAAAATATGGAATTGTTTTTAAAAATGCAGGATTTTTTGGAAAGGTAGTAGTAAGCTATAAAAGTGAAAGTTAAAGGAGTAATAAAGAACTAATTTTTTTTAAATTAGAAGGTGATAATAAAAATATATCTAGGAATTTCTCTGGAGTTGTTGTGGGCAGTGTGGTATCGTCAGCATCAGATAGTCCCTTGTTCTGGCTTGTATTTGTTCTCAGGGTCTATAGGTGTCCCTCAAATGTCTCCAGTATTAAATGCAGGGTTTTAATCTGTTGCATCTGTTACTTGCAGAGCAGTTTCCCCTTCTTTGTTTATTTTGGTTTCTTCTGTTTGCAAGTCTCTTCAGGGTCTATTTCTACCCTTGACACAAAGGGGTGAAGGTGGCCACTTATACAGGATCACTTGTTTAGTTGTGTTGTGTGGAGGGAGGGACACTGTAAACAAATATCACTGGCATGTGTGGGGAGTGCTTGAAGTGGATGGCCCACACTGGGTTTGTCACAGCCCAAGGTGCTGTGTGTTTCCCATGTCTACTCTGCTCAGTCTCCAGGGTGCTCTGTGAGGGCATTGCCCCAAAAGGGCCCTGCATTTCATGCACTTCTCAGGTTCTTGTGTACTCTGCAAGGGCACAGACCCGAATATGCTGTGCGTTTTGTGCCCTTCCCAAGTCTGAGCAGCTTAGGCAATCTAGTGTTTGGCGAGCACATTCCCACATGGGCTGTGTGTCTTATTCACTTGCACGGTCCCCACTGTTCAATGTTCTGAGTATGCCATGAGAGCACAGTCCCAGGTTTACCATGTATCTCCTCTGGGGAGCTGATATCAGGCTGTGACACCCCTGGCAGATGTCAATCGTCCACAATCCCAGGAAGATGAGGTTAGCAACTGGGAGCCAGCTCACAGTTTGGTCACAGATTCTGTCTCTGGGGCTGAGATTGCAGCAGCCTCTGTCTGTCTCTGGCTGTCGCTTGCCTGCCTCTCTGCCTTTGGGGAGGGAGGGCCCTAAGCAGTAGGCTTGCTCTCCTTTGGTAATCACTTAATTCTTTGTTCTGTGAATGTGCCAGGGGTCACTGTGTGGTGATAGAACCTTTCGAGGGAAAGGTCTTTTTTTGTTGTTTCTCGATCGATCCCATGGTTTCAGTTGCTATATCACATTATCTCCCTCAGATTGTCCTCAGGGCATTCAGGCCTGGTCCTTACCCTAAGGACTGATGATGCAGCCCACACCTCCCTGTCCAGCCCCCACTCACTGGTGGTAGATATGAGCATCTAAGCCAATTCTCTGCTGGCAGTTGTTGTTAGATGCATATTCTGTGTTTTTCCCCCGCTCCCAGTTATGTTGCTCTCTGAGGTTCCAAAACTCCCCACAGACACACCTGTGAGAGGGTTTCCTACTGTATGGAGACTTCTTTTCCTTCCTGACTCCCTCCCCGGATGGGTCTCTGTCCCTAAATCTTTTGTCTCAGTTTTTGTCTTTTATATTTTGTCCTACCTCCTTTTGAAGAGATTGTACTGCCTTTCTGGGTGCCTGGTGTCTTCCACCAGTGTTCAAAAGTTGTTTTGTGGAAGTTGCTCAGCATTCAGATGGCCTTTTGATGAATCTGTGGGGGAGAAAGTGGGCTCCCTGTCCTATTCCTACACCATCTTGGGACTGCCCTCATTTGCTATTATTTTCTTCCATTCTGAGGGTTATATTTTCACCTTGCTGATAGTTTCCTTCAATGTACAAAAGCTTTTAAGTTTAATTAGGTCTAATTTGTTTATCTTTGTTCTTATTTCCTATTACTTTAAGAGGTGGGTCATAAAGGAGCTTGCTGTGATTTATGTCAAACAGTATTCTGCCTATGTTTTCATCTAAGAGTTTTATAATTTATGGTCTTATATTTTGGTCTTTAATCCATTTTGAGTTTATTGTTGTGTGGTGTTATTAAATGTTCTAATTTCATTCTTCTACAAGTAGTGGACACGTTTTCCCAGCAGCACTAGAAGAGACTGTCTTTTCTCCGTTGTATGTTTTTGCCTCCTGTGTCAAAGATAAGGTACCCTAGGTGCATGGATTTATCTCTGAAATTTTATGTTGTTCTGTTGGCCTATGTTTCTTTTTTTTGTGCCACTACCATACTGTCTTGATGACTGTAGCTTTGTAGTATACGCCTGATGTCAGGAAAGTTGATTCCTACAGCTCCATTGTTCTTTCTCAACATCGTTTTGGCTATTTGGGGTCTTTTGTGTTTCCATACAATTTGTGAAATTATTTTTTCTAGTTCTGTGAAAAATATCATTGTTAGTTGGAGAGGGTTTGCACTGAACCTATAGGTTGCTTTGGTGAGTATAGTCATTTTCAAAATACTAATTCTTCCAATTCAAAAACATGGAATATCTCTCCAACTGTTTGGGTAGTCTTTAATTTCTTTCATCAGTGTCTTATAGTTTTATGAATACCAGTCTTTTGTCTCTTTTGGTAAATTTATTCCTATGTATTTTATTCTTTTTGTTGCAATGATGTAATGGTACAATTTCTGTAATTTCTTTTTTTTTTAATTATTATTTACTTTACAATATTGTATTGGTTTTGCCACACATCAACATGAATCCACCACGGGTGTACANGTGAGCTACAGATCGGGGTTACTGGGCCCCAGTAAGCAAACAGACAGGAAGCTGCGTGGATTTTAACCAGCTGCTGGAAGGCCATTTTCTGACCCTAGGCCATTTCTTACGGGACAGTCTGCAGCGAGCGTCACTCCTATGAGGGTTTTAGAGCTGGTCTTCTGACAAAGCCTCCGATGCAGAAGGAAAGGGGGCAATGAGAACAAGATCCCCGTCCTGCTTGCAGGACCAGCTCCCTGTGGCGAGGTGTAGGGTCCACATTGAAGGTTTTGGAAAGAGATGAACCTGTGGTCACCTCCTTTGCTGTGACAACTGGCTGTAGAACTGAAAGACGATTCATTAACCTCTCTAAGCCCCAGTTTTCTCATATGTAAAATGGAGACACCTCCAGCCACAAAGAATTGCTGTGGATGTCACGTGAGCTAAGGCACACGTGGCATCTGGGGCAGCATCTGCCAGACGGGCACCAGGGGGAGGAGAGGGACAAGCCCAGGAGTGAGAGCAGAGGGGAGGCCAGGAGGAGGCCCCCTCCGGATGCCTTGCTCCACAGAGCACTTCCATTCCTTGGAAATTCCTACAAATTCATCTCATCTTTCCCGTTATTTCCCTCTCTGTGGTCATCACTGGGCTCCTACATTCTCACCTGAGGTTTACACTGATCTCCTCCCAGTCTTTTCTGGAACAAAACGCTGTGAATTCATTCATTTCACTCTATGCATTAACTACCACTTCCTGGGCACCACACGAGGTGCAGGGGAGATACAGCCCTGATAATCAAGCAAAGAAAAATAACCGATGCTTCATAAGTTAACGTTTACACCACGTCTTATGTTCGACACACAAGGGACAAACCACACCTGCTGTCTCTTTATGACCCTGGGTCATCTAACTAACCAGAGCTCCAGGCAGCGGGCAGACACTTCATAATACTGATAAAGTGAATGGTGATGCTTTAAGCATGCTGCTTTTTTTTTTTTTAATGGGGTATAGTTGTTCTACAACGCTGTGTCAGTTTCTGCTGTACAGAAGTGAATCAGCTACACTGGTACATACATTAGCCACGTATCTCCTCATTTTTGGATTTCTTTTCCATTTAGGTCGCCACAGAGCACTGAGTAGAGTGCTCCCTGTGCCGTATGGCGGGCTCTCCTCAGTCACCTATTTCGTACCAACTATCAGTAGTGTGTGTATGTCAACCGCAATCCCCTAATCCGTCCCATGCCTCCGTGGCATTCATACATTCGTTCTCTGAGTCTGTGTCTCTATTTCCACTTTGCAGATAAGTTCACCTAGGCCATTTTTTTTTTCTAGATTCCACCTGTATGGATTAACATACAACATATGCTTTTCATGGCTACCTACTCCAGTATTCTTGCTTAGAGAATCCCATGGATAAAGAAGTCTGGTGGGCTACGGTCCATAGGGTTGCAAATAGTCGTACAGGACTGAAGCAACTGAGCACACACATTCGTACGCCAGTCTGTGACACACACGTGTGCCAATCTCTACGTCCATCCACGTCTCTGCAAATGGCGGTTTCACTCCATCGTATGGCTGAGTGACAGCCAAGGATGCTGCCTTACCTGTTTACATGGCTTTATGTAGTTTGACCCCTGGAGACTTACTCTCTGTTGGGTGCCAAGACAGAATCCTTGAGCCAGTGCAGTTGGGAAAAAATCACTTCCAGAGATTATGTTAGTACCCAGAAGGAAAGCTGTGAAAAGACAGAGATTAGCAGAAGGTCTGCTAAGACCATGAACAAGCAGAGAAAGGAAACTTGCCATATTTTGCTTGGGAGCCCCAAGTTGCAACCCCCTTGCCTGTGACTGGGGCATTCCACAGTACCTGGAATAAATATCCAACAGTCAGCTGTGTTACTTTAAAACTCAAGTGCTCATATAAAAATTAGAGAATGACCCTGCTCCCTGCTGCTGCTGCTAAGTCGCTTCAGTCGTGTCCGACCCTGTGCAACCCCATAGACGGCAGCCCACCAGGCTCCCCCGTCCCTGGGATTCTCCAGGCAAGAACACTGGAGTGGGTTGCCATTTCCTTCTCCACACTGTTCATTTTCCCTGTTCATCAAGTAGACGAGTCAGGTGGAGGGGAAGGGGGAAAGCGGAGGAGTCCTAGTTCTTTCTCTAAACTCTGTTGAGTGCTGAGGCAAAGGAGGGAGGAGGCAAAGATTCTGGGTGAATCTGAAGCTCTAACAGCAGAGGAAGATGATGCGAAGAGTAAAAGAGACCATGGGTTGGCCTGAGAGTCAAGCTGAAATGGAAAGTTCCTTTTAGCTTTTAATACACTGCATCCCCTCTTAGGCACTTAAGGACTTACTCTAGCCCTGTCCACGGGCTTCGGGCATCAGGAAGAAAGGCTTTTATTAGCTTACAGAAGAACTCAGAGAGGCATCGATGTGGCCATTGTTTCCCATGTCCACTAGCTGATAAATGAGCAGACTCTAATTTGCAATCCATTCGTTTGTTTAACCTGACTTATTTGGGGCTCTTAATGCCAAATTAAGTTTTAAAAACCCAATAATTTGGTTTAAGGATGAACACTAACCTAGGCATTTCGTGTTTAGTAAAAACCTATTTTCCTGTGAGAAGTCATGGATAAGAAAGTTGGAAAAGAAAACGTCCCAGGAAAGGCTGGTAATAATATAATATAGTTAATATAATATAATAATATTATATTATATTATGTTGACATTTATCCCCCAGATTTCACGAAAAAGGTGCTTCTCACGAGCTGGCCACAGCATCTCCTCTGCATCTTGCTTGTATTTACTCACAGGCAGGTTGCCTGGGTCTCATTTCCGAGGCAGTCTGAACAAGGCACCAAAGGGCTAAAACGACTTCTAAGGCGCACTTCTGATCTCCGGCTACTGCTCTACAATCCACGCGACCAGAGGGGAGAATGGGACAGCGAATGTCAGGGTCTGTATATATTTGCCCTTTAAAAATTCCTGATGTGGGACTTATCAGCCCCCAAGTAGACAGCCTGGACTCAATGCACATTTACCAGCAAACTGCCAGATTAAAAACAGAACTCTGTCCCCAAAATAATCATCCGGCAACACTGTTCTTGAGAGGTTTGCCTGTTGTCTTGTCGGCATTTGCCTGTGCAGATCACAGCTATCTTAAGGCAAGCATCTGGTGCCAAGAGGTGTCTGAGCTGAGGCTGAAAAGCCAACAGAGAAAACAAGTCCAGCGGCAAAAGGAGGCAAATAACCTGGTGGAAGGAGCAGGGCTCTCAGGCCGCCTGGCTGCCCCATGGAGCCGGGGGCGGGGCGTGTGGGACTGCTGACCACCCCCCTTACCTGACACCTGGCACTTCTGCTGTGACCCTCAAGCTCACATGAGACCAGCAGCGAGAGGTGAGGGTGTTTGCGCTTGGGTAACACACTGGTGCCTCACAGACAAGTCCAGATGCCCACTGGCCATAAGGATTCAGCCTCACAGTGACTCAATTAATGCCATCGCATTTAATGAACAGCCTTTCCACTGAATTCGGGGCACGTTCTCAGACGGCATTTTCAGTGTTAAGTCAGACAGAACCCTTAAAAAGGCCAGGTCTGTCACGTGTACGCTGTGTGGCCCAGGACAAGTGACCGGAGCTCTCTGATCCCAGGAAGCTTTACCTGCCACCCTGGCGTTACCAGGAAGCATTCTGGGGCTGCGTCATTTCTGAGGTTCGCTCTACTTGCCTTGTATATTTGGGGTGGATGAAAGCCCCATCGAAGGATCTCATCTGGGAAAAACTATCAAAGCGAAGTCACTTGGCTCTTCCTTGCTTTGCAGAGGGCAGGGGTCCCAGAAATGTGTTTTTTCTTTGGAAAAGCTCCTTAGTTTGACTTTCTAGCTGTTGTTGAGAAAGGCTGCCTGGCACCCGAGGTGGGGCCTCGGAAAGCAGGGGTGCCTAGCAAGCTAGAGTCTTCTGCATAATGACCCTGAGCACACGAGCTGTTTGTTGTTTCCTCTGGGCGAGGAGATTGTGAGGAGCCCAGGATGCTCAGAGAACTAAAGGGTCTGAACAGGAAGAGAAGCCTATGACCCAAGAGACGGCCCCGCGGGGAGCGATGGGCGTCAGTCTAAGAAGCCAGAGAGCCAAGCACTGAAAAGGCCCCGGACTGCGCGTGGGACCCGAGTCCACGCACAGGCTTCTGGGTGATCCCCCGCAGCTGAAAGACTCCCCGTGGCGCTGGCGACACCCCAGGGCCCTCACGGGGTGGCTCTGAGTGACTCGTGGAAACGCAGCATGTTAAGGACTTGGCACGGTTTGCACGTGATCAGTAAATGACAAGGACAGAAATTATGTCATCATTGTTGTTCAGCTGCTAAGTCGGGTCTGACTCTGCAACCCCACGGGCTGCAGCGCGCCCTGCCCCGCCCTTCACCATCTCCTGGAATTTGCTCAGACTCATGTCCACTGAGTTGGTGATGCCATCCAACCATCTCATCCTCTGTCACCCCCTTCTCCCCCTGCCCTCAATCTGTCCCAGCAACATAAGCGAGGTGAACAAATCCAGAATCAGGAGCTTCTTTACCATCTATTAGATTCTCCCTATTAAAGCAGGAAAAGAGAAACACCCACGTCATTATCATTACACACATACATGTGATTTCTTTCAACGGCAAGCGTTACCACAGATAAAGAGCCTGGTTATCATGCCATCAACCAGAAGCTCATTTACGCAGAGTGCTGGGCCATGAGTGCTTGACTTGCCCAACCGCCGAGTCGTCATTCAGTCAGGTCATATTCACAGAAACCCTGTCACATGCCAGACGCTCCGCTCCATGAGGGAAACAGGACAACAGGGTAACACACTCTCAGCCCCGAGAAGCCTGCTTTCCAGGGTGAGGCAGCCCTGTGCTGAGTTGCTCAGTCGTGTCCGACTCCTTGCGACCCCGTGGACTGCGGCCCGCCAGGCTCTTCTGTCCTTGGGGACTCTCCAGACAAGGATACTGGAGTGGGCTGCCATGCCCTCCTCCAGGCGAATCTTCCCGACCCAGGAATCGAGCCCAGGGTAAGGCAGAGATGGAAGCAAACAGCTGAATGCAAACTAGATGCACCGCGGGCCTCGGGTCGAAGGGCCACTGGAGATTACACTCAACCATGGACGGGATCAATTGATTCATTTTACATTAATTAAGAAGGTGATCAATGTTTGAAAAGATGTCAATGATAATTAATTAGCCTCTAGTAGACTGATGAGGGTAAGGACTTGGGATAATTTGAGACGATGAATGATAACGTCAGTGCTGGTAATGGGGGTCACTGCATTTCAAGGATGTAAAATCTCTAATTAATAGAACTTTCCGGTTTGCTTTAAAAAGACCATTCTAGACTCAGAGGAATATCACCCCTGGGTTCAACAGCTGCAGTAAAGTGGGGCTTATGGAACTTCACAGGCCGCTTAATTTGCATGAAAGTAAAATAAAACAAGGCTGGTTAGTCCCGGTTTGTGGGCTGTGGGGTTGAAAGTACCCTTGACATCCCACTACCAGGTAGACCAGCTGCTCTGCACCCTGCCTTCAGTGGTGACACGCGGTACCTCAGGGCGTGCCCTGAGTGATTGCGGGGGTGCGGAGATGTTCAGGAGAAGCCCCCTAGTCAGGCCTGGAGCCCTGGAACAGCCACAGAACATTCTGAAACCTGTCTTTCCACCTCACTGAGGTTGCAACATAACTTGTAAGTCTCACTTGAGATCTCTTTTCTCAAGATAAAAATGTGCACGCCCGTGCGTGCGTGTGTGTGTGTGTGAATGTGCCTGCACGTGTGTTTTCATATAGCCAAATAAAGCCTGTCTCTCTGCAATGCAAAGAAACAAAGCTGAAATAGGATTTCACTCTTTGCTCCTGCCAAGGGTCTTCATTCCGTTCAATGAAACAGAGGATGTATCTGAATCTCCCAGGGAAGAGGCACTCGCCAACTTAAGAGTGAGGACAAGATGCGGAAGGCGCCTCTCACTCCTGGGAGCATCGGCCCACCTGAGCCTGAAGAGATACAACTCCTCAAAGCAGGAATTACTACCAGCAGAAGGGCCCCTTCAGATAGAGGACCGAAAGCAATGAGCGTGAGGTCCACATAGCCTTCGGGGCCTCCAAAGGGAGGAACCAGGCTTCTTCCCCTCTCTGCCCCAGTCACTCCTTTAGCTGCCAGTGAAGCAGGTCCAGCCCTGCAGAATAGGGACCCCAAGACTGGGGACCCCAAGACGATAATCCAGGTGATGCTCGGATGGAACTGTGAGTTCAGCAAAGAGCAACTGCTTCTCCTTGGGAAAAGCCAGAGAGAATTTATTTTGGATCAAGCCATAAGGAGTGAATGAGGATTTCTGAAGCACAGAAGTACTGAATAAAAGCACTTCCATATACACACAGCCAGAGAAAAACAGAGAAAAAAAACTAAGTTATTGAATGTAGCTATTGTTCTCATTTATTGCCATTATTGCTGCTGCTGCCCCGGGCACTAACTGCTACAGCCTTTGGAACGCTTCCTGCAGGTATTCATAACTCCAAAGGACGGTTAGCAGATACTCATTTTAGCTCTCACAGTGGAAGTGCGGGCGTTGCATTAAAAAGGCAACGTCCGGGAGCACTGGTGGGAACAAGCTTCACTGCACTGAGACAGTGTGCGGCATAGCTGGTCTCACGCCAGACAAGTGGGTTTCTCTTCCCCTGAGCAAGGGGAAATCTCGAAAACTGTTCAGTAAACTGGGGCTTTACCCAAACGTGTACTCTAATGGTATTTCACCTGTTTCTCATGGGCTTTAATCAGGCACAGTCATGCTCTTCGACGTGCATTCTATGTAATGACTTCATAGGGTAACTATATACTTATCTCCACCAGTACCGAGCCGTGAAAGAACATTTTCACTTTTTGAGACCTGACCTCTCTGGGCATTCCTCTGCAGTGACTGCTGGCTGATTGGTACAGGTGGTGCCAAACAACCCTTAGGGGAACTTTTTGACTCTGCAATTCTAAAGACTTAATAGTTTCAATTGAAAAATGTAGCTTTCGAAAAGCAGCGGAAAAACCCAAACCTTTGTAAACTGGAATCCCTCCTTCACCACCCCCCCACCCCCTGAGCTTTAGAAAAGAAATCCATCTGGTCTATTCAGAATAACAATAGAGAAGAGGAGAAAGTAAATATGGAAATCAGGCTGCTTTGAGCTTTGTGAACTATCTCAACTTTATCTTCTAAAACATATACTTTTCCAGGATCAACCTGCCAGCTGATATTTCCTGACATTCAAAGGAAGTGATTTTCTCCAATTTTATCATCTCTCTCATATCGCATCTGAGAGACAGAGGGGGCTCCTCCCTCACGGAGCCTGGATGAATGGAATGAGAGGCAACAAACAGTGGAGAGGCTCTGGGGCCAGCAGCCACCACGGGCTCTCGCCACGTCCCACTGAGGTCCAGAGAGAGAGCAGACTGGGAGGCCAGGCCTTGCCTGGAGCTCGCAGACAAGCCGATCCAGCCCCGGCAGCAGCTGCTGCCAACCAGCCCCGGGCCCGGCTGCATCCTGAAGACGCCGGGCAGGGAGAGCGGTCCCCCGAAGGGTGCGGGTGCCTCGGCTTGCTCAGGCCACAGGCTGCAGGCTAGTCAGTCAGTTGCCAAGGTTCAGCCCAGATCCCCTCCTTCCTAAGAGGGAATCTGAGACAGCAAGTATGCTTCCTGAGAAGGTGTGTCATCCAGGAGTCTCTCGGGGTGCTGAGTCTCTCGGGGTGCTGAGTCTCTCGGGGTGCTGNTCTATGCGACCCCAGAGACGGCAGCCCACCAGGCTCCCCCGTCCCTGGGATTCCCCAGGCAAGAACACTGGAGTGGGGTGCCATTTCCTTCTCCAATGCATGAAAGTGAAAAGTGAAAGTGAAGTCGCTTAGTCATGTCTGACTCCTAGCGACCCCATGGACTGCAGCCCACCAGGTTCCTCCGTCCATGGGATTTGCCAGGCAAGTTTCATCATTTCCCTTTTATTGACAAGGAAACTGAAGCATGTCATGGTTAGGTAACTTGCTCACGGGCACAAAACCAGATGCTGAAAACTTACAGGCTTGCAATTCCTCTGGATATATGTGAGCTTTATTCAAAGAATGAGTCAGTCCAGGACAGCAACATCAGGATCCCAACCTCTCGGTCTCCCTGGGAACCACGGGGATAAACAAAGGCAAACTTGTCCAGGTCACTTTACTACAGGACTTGCATGATCTTTTAAGATGTAAATGTGCATGCAAAATCATCAAGAGGGAGGTAGAGTATGCAGCCTCCCCAGCATTGGAGGGGGACTGGTATGCCCCAAAATACAATTTCAGAAATATGCATTTGGGTCATTTACTCTAGATAGAACAGTTCCATCAGCTGTTAGCAAAACTGAGCATAATGCCAAAAGAGAGAAAAGGGGAAATGAATAGTCCAATGTCCTTCATTCTGTCTTCTGTCCTCTGATTCAGCTCTGTAGAAGTGTGTCTGCCTGCAGGCCTGGATACCCACAAGCCCTACACTGAATGAAGACTCACAGAGGCCCCCAAAAGGAGTGGCAGCAGGAAAAGGAGGTCAGTCTGGCACAGTCCTGGGAGGCAAAGACTCTGGCCAGAGCCTGCTGGGAATCAATGGCCTGTTTTTAACACAAGTGTGACATTCACCTGCAATGTTGGGACTCATTGGTGGGGAAGAAGGCGGCTTTCATATCCCTGTTCTTACTACAGTAGGCTCCAGAAATGTATTTCAGTAATTCCCTTAGCTTATAAGTATGAAAAAGAGAACACTGAATATTCCAGTAGGGATCTGACAGAACAGGGGCACGTTCATTAGCTGCTGAATTTCCCAACGACTCCTAGAAATTGCCACAATTAGACCAAATTAAATACTTCCGTTCCAAATATAGGCAATCATGGATCATTAGGGTATATCTCCGCACTGCTGACCTTGCAAAGGAAGGTCCTAGAATTCCAGAAAAAGCAGCATCTCCTTCCTTCTTGCTCTTTCTGAGCAAAGCTAAAATCCAGTGCCAAATTTCTTGAAGCTGCTTCTAAACCAGAATGGCTTTTCATAAGATTCCTAAAATTGAATCAGCCTTTGAGGAGGCGTTCCTTCACTCTGAAATTCACGTTCTTCATGTAATCACTGGAATTCTCCCTCATCCTCCACTGGGTGGGCAAAAGAGTAACATCCACACCCCTGTGGCTATGGTAGATATGGAGACGTGGGATGTCATTCCAAACCCACTGGGTGAGTCAACAGGGAAACTGAGATCAGTAAATAAACTTTGTTCCTTTTCTTCCTACCATCAGCTCTCCCCTATAGGAAACTGACAGGCAGTTCTTTGGCATACAGAGTCAATCTAAAAATCACTAACGAAGTTTAGACAAGAGGTCACAGCTTTCATCTTTTTTTTTTCATGTTCAGAACAAAAACAGTAATGATAATTTTTGGAGCATGGTAGTTAACTGGTTTGAAGAGAGAGGCCAGCCATTCAACTGTCTGGATCTACGATCAACATTTTCAAAGAGCTTTCATCTTCTAGTGAGTCCCGCTGCTACTGCCAAGTCGCGTCAGTCGTGTCCGACTCTGTGCGACCCCATAGATGGAAGCCCACCAGGCTCCTCTGTCCCTGGGATTCTCCAGGCAAGAACACTGGAGTGGGTTGCCGTTTCCTTCTCCAATGCATGAAAGTGAAAAGTGAAAGTGAAGTCACTCAGTTGTGTCCGACTCTTAGTGACCCCATGGACTATATAGCCTACGAGGCTCCTCCATTCATGGGATTTCCCAGGCAAGAGTACTGGAGTGGGGTGCCATTGCCTAGACATATTTATTTATATACCCATTTCACAGGCAAAAATACTGAAGCATTGGCAAATGGGACTTCCCTGGTGGCTCAGATTGCAAAGAATCTACCTGCAACGCAGGAGATCCAGGTTCCATGCCTGGGTTGGGAAGATCCCCTGGAGAAAGGAACGGCAACCCACTCCAGTATTCTTATTTGGAGAATCCCATGGTCAGAGGAGCCTGGTGAGCCACAGTCCATGGGGGTTGAAAAGAGCTGGACACAACTGAGCAACTAACACTTTTCACTTCACTGGCACATGACACGTTACAGAAACAAAAGGCCTTGGAAGACAGCGTCCATTCATCCTTGTACAAAAGCCAAATACACCCACTAACACCGTGCCTGTGGTGGTCTTATTTTTGGCAGCAGCGTGAGAGGTCAGATAAGCATGATGGATCTCCTGAGGCTTGGTGGAGACCACCGCAGGGCCGTCCAGATTCCCACACCTGAGTCTGCAAAGCAAAAGGAACTGGAGGGGCCTGAGTGAAGTTCAAGATAGGCTGGAAAACCTCCTGAAGGCCTTCACAGCAGGCTCCCTGAACCACTTTGAAGACAGGCTACGTGGAGGCCAGTGCTCAAAAATTCTAACTGGCCTAGGAACTCATGAGCTAAGTTCTATGAGGACAGGCTCTCCTCTAGAAAAAAGCCTACAGGGAATCTAGACCCTACCCCACCAGTGACCTCAGAGGAGTCCCTTCCCCTGCATTCCTGCCATGACAGACTTGCCTTGAACTGGGCCAAGCAGTGTGTGGGTTATTCTCTCCTCTCCAGGTGCCTCCCTATTGCTGGGGCAGCATCAGGTCACTGTGAGGACCAGAAATGATGTAAGGATTTACTGAGTGATGCTCTGGATCACTCATTGGAGACATGGGCTAACTCAGAGGCTAGAGGAAGGTTTAGGGGAGCCGAGCATCAGTGATCAGGGCCCCACCCTTTCTTTCCCTTCAATCATACTCCACCCTTACCTGTACTATACGTTGGGTTCTAGCTATGATTTCATGTGAGCAAAGATTTTGGAGGAGACTCTCCACTAAGAGTTTAAACATCCCTGGGATAATGCTGCAAGGGGAGGGAGGTCTCACAATGACATGTTGCTGCTGTTGCTGTCCAGTCACTAAGTTGAGTCCAGCTCTTTGTCACCCCATGGACTGTAGCATGCCAGACTCTCACGAAGTGTGCTCAAATCCATGTCCATTGAGTCAGTGATGCTATCTAACCATTTCATCCTCTGTCGCCCCCTCCTCCTCCTGCCCTCAATCTTTCCCAGAATAATATTTTTACAGTATTGTAAACCTTTAAAGAGCATTCTCAGTGAGAAGAGCCAAGAAAGTCTCCTTGTAATGTCACCACTCAACCTTGGGACACTAAAGGTCAAAGAGTACCAAAAACACGACCCAAAAAGATGACCCTCGAGCTAAAATTCCCAGGACGCCACAATTAACTCATGACTATGAAGACATCTGGGGAAGATTATCCTCTTGTTCTGACACTTCTGGACAGTTCTACAGATATCCTCCACCAGACACCAGCCTATTTGGTAGGCCTGTCATAGACAACCTGAAACACAATGAACCTCACACTCACCTGAGGCTTCAGGCACTGCAGGATAAGACTACCTCAGGCAGGACATCAGCCCTTCCCTGCACTGGGTTCTGAACCCTGGATCTCAGCCCTCAGAGGCAGCCCTGGATCCTCCCGCACTTTCTTATTAGCCCAGACAGCCAACACTATCCTCTGCTCTTCCTTCCTCCCAAGGACAGAAGAATGCAGAACCTTTGCCCGAGGATGTGTATTAAGCTATGTAAACTGATTAAATCAGTCATTTTCCAAATTAGGTATGGTGGGGCCCCAAGAGATCCACGGACTTTTTGCAATATTCATGCAATGAGGTTTATCCCCTTGATCTATTGAGTCATCTATTGACAGCAATCCAACAGCAGCAAGCATCATCAAAAGCAAGTCTATTCATTTCTGGTGTATGCTTTTTGAGATGAATTAGTAGACTGGGCTGTCCACAAGTGGCTTTGCCCACCCAGTAGTCAACAAAGATGTTATAGTTCTGACTGGACAGGAATAGTTACTAGTCTAACAGTTTTCCTGAACCCTTTTCTCTCTCTAATATACGCAAGGCTCTACATTGGCTTTCTGGCTACATCCACACCAGTCACCAGTGGATTGAAACACATGTAATATGCTATACAAGTTCCTTATGCATATCAGGTAACAAAATATACATTTGTAGTTCTCTCTAAAAGAAAAATTTCCATAGTGGTGGAATGTTTATACTAGATCAGGGAACAATAGTCTCTCATTTCTCCTGTTATACAGGGGGTTGAAAATTGCAGGGGAAATACATGCAGAGTTAAAAAGGGGAACTGTTTAATATTCATGCCTGGTACTTTGCAGCTAAATGCTAACACCCATGTGCCAGTTGCCTCTCCTTTTCTCCCTCATACTAAATGCTGTCCCACACAACTCTCTGTATCAATGGAAATGTTCTTTCTGTGTCATGCAGGATGGTAGCCACTAGCCACCTGTGGCTATTGAACACTTGAAATGTGGCTAATGCAGCTGGGCAACTAAACTAGTAATTTCATATAAATTTAAATAGCCACACACAAGTAGTGGCCCATATTAAACACTGGACTGATCTGGAATTCAGGACCTTGGAGAGAGTCGTGGCAGGGGGTGGTGTTAGTGTGTATGCAAGATCTACCATAAATCCCTTCAGCGGGGTGTTTTACAACCCTGAAGAAGACACAAAGATCACTCATCCATGTGCCGACAAATACTACCACAACTTTCTTATACCACACTGTTTTCCAAAGAACCCGTCTGTCTTTCCTGAAGACACCCATCTGTGGGAATTCCCTGGGGGTCCAGTGGTTAGGACTCTATGCTTTCATGGCTGAGGGCCCGGGTTCAATATCTGGTTGGGGAACTGAGACCCTAAAAGCCAAGAGGCACAATCAAAAAAAAAAAAAAAAAGAAGAAGAAAGAAAAGAAACCTATCTGTTCTCCCCATAGAAGCCACTTCTCCCCTCTCCCTTTCCCCCTAGTAAGATAGGTTTATAAACCTTTGTACATATGTGCATGTGCGCTCATTTATATCCAACTCTTTTGCAGCCCCATTGATTGTAGCCTGCCAGGCTCCTCTGTCCATGGGATTTTCCAGGCAAAAATACGGGAACAGGTGGCCATTCCCTTCTTCAGGTGATCTTCCTGACTCAGGGATTGAACCCTCAGCTCCTGTGCCTCCCAAACTGGCAGGTAGACTCTTTACCAGTTGAGCCACTGGGGAAGTCCCTTATAAGCATTTAATCTTCACCATGTAACATGTTAGTTACTTTTCTGGTTGGCTCCTGTGAGCACAGAAATAAACTTTTTCTCTTGTTTAAGGGAAGCGCACACGCGCACATGCGCACACACACACACTGCTCTTTCTCTAGTGAGCACTGTTTTATGGTCAGGGACTAAGAATATGCACAGGGGCTATCTGAGGTTCCAGCTTCTCGCTGCACTAAGGTCTCATCAAAATAAAATCCTTAGTGCTCCCTCTGGGTAGCACAGTTCTGCATTCATTAGGAAGAGGAGCATATGGACATAGAGAAGCAACAAAAGGTACAGACACACGAGGGGCAAAATAGAGATGCAACCTTGAAAAGTGACAGATAATTCAGAAGGCCACAGCTCTCCCTGACTTAGCTGCAAAGCCGAATGCCAAATGGGAAACAGCAGTCTCTTCACGTCCCTGGAAAACAATCCCCTGAATGCGAAATTAGAACTTGGTGACTATTTCCTGATCCAGCCCTTTGTATTTTTCATGAAGCTTAAAGGAGATTAATGGAACCATCAGGATATTACAGACGAAAACCACATGCATTTCAAAAGAGGCTGTGATAAATGAGCAAGAAGTCTGCAGACTGGGTGGAGACAGGACCCAGAAGAGGTGGGAACTGGGAAACTCCTCTCCATGGGCCCTGTCCAGCTCCCACTAGGACACCCCGGGAATTCACCCCTATCCTGAGACACACTGGACAAAAGCAGCAGCCCCATCATTGAGCAGTGGTGAGGTCCAAGGGGGTGATACTGGAAGCAAACACCCTCCAAATGAGCAAGTTCTACTCCAATGACTCACATTATTAAGCAGTTCAATCAACATAGTTATTATTAATAACGGCTAGCATTTATCAGGTGTCTGCTATAGGTCAGGCGATAGAGACGCAACGACTCTAGGGCTCATAGCAGTCCAACAAGACATATAAGACACGTCTAATTATCTTTACTGCTTGTGCTCACTTGCTGCTGTTTCGTTTTCCACATACTAACTCATTTAATCCACACAACAGCCCTATAATGTGGATATTGTTCTCATTCTTATTTTATAGATGAAACAACTGAGGCCAAAGAGATAAAGTGAAAGACCTCACCCTCCCAGGTAGAATAGAGGGCCACCCGACGAAAGGACACATCAAAGAACAACCCCTTGAATGAAAGATTAGAACTTGGTGACTATTGCTGACCCAGGTCTCCTAAATGGCAGAGCCGGGACATGAACCCAGGTGAGACAATGAGCGTACACTGAGGCTCAAGGTCCAGGGGAAGTCAACTCACCCACCATCTTGGACCTATTTGGTTCTAATCAGTTTATGTCATGTCCTAGGGCTATGTCATTCTTTTAAAGGTTGTGCCTTGCCCCCTTCCCTCCTATTTCACAGTCACAGCTTGGAGACAGGCTCAGGCTCAGACTCAAGACAGTCTGTCTACAGTTGGGATTCCTCACCTCCACACTGCACCCGTACTGCCTCTTAAAAAAGTGATGGCACCACCAGCTTGAAACTGGGCCTGCCCACCTCCAACTACTCAGCCTTTCTGGAGCCACCCTGCCTTGGTTATAATTCATGATCTCCCATTTTCTGGCTAAGAGCCTTGCATGTTCCTTCCTCTCATCAGTGAAAAACATCTTGGGAAGCCCTCTTTTTCGCCATTCTATGACTGAGAATAAATTTAGTTCCTCCACTAGGAAGGGGAGCGTGGTGGTCTTGGGGGTTGGGAAGAGTGTTAGAAAATGCTGTCAGTTTTCTTTTTAACCCTCTTTTAAGAAAAACATTCTGATGATGGCCTCAAAAATTAGTTGTTATGAAGTTCTAAACCATTCCGGGTGTAATTTTTGCCTTCCTACTCACAGAACCCTGGTCTGCCCACAAAATTCATTATATTCTACGAGAGAGTGGGTGTCCTCAGATCAAGTCAAAACAAGCTGGTCAGAGGACAAACCAGGATGAGGCAACAGAAAGAAGAAGTAGTTCGTGGCTGGATTGCCCAAGGTCGGGCCTAGAGTTAGAGCACACAGATTTATGAGCAGCAGGTATATGCTACCTTCCCTGACCAAAAGATAGAGAATGCACAAACTTGAGTTCTGTAGAGAACATTCTTTAAAGTTTTCCCAGAACCCACTGTCCACTTCCTTCTTTCACCAGTCCCCAAAATTCCATTTGAGGAATCATGTAGTTCCAGAGAAACTGACTCCATCAGTGTCGCTGCCTCTTGCCACAGCAATGAGCGCAGGGCTGAGCGCCAGTGACCTAAGCCTGTCCAATCAGAGCGGCTCTCAGGTCTCTGGCTGGGAAAGTTGGAACAAAACCACCGTTCCTTCCAGGTGGGCGTAAGAAAGGAAGATACAGCCCTAGAAGATCTGTCAGGCACCTTAGGGCTCCAAAAGGAGCCAGCCTTTGATTTAAAAAAAAAAAAAAAAAATCATTGCATAAGGCAGAATAGGGAGATGGAAGAAACCAGACCCTGGGTGAGAGTACTCAACCAACAGATCAAGGCTCACCCTATACTAGCCCTAATTCTGTGACTTTTTTCAATGAGATGAGACACTAAATCCCCTTTATTGTTTAAGCTACCTTGTATAGTGGTTCTTCTTCTTTGCAAATGAAAGCATCTGAACTAATACAAATGTATATCATTTTGGCCTTGCAGTAAAATGGGAAGGCAGAGTCCAAGATGATATTACATTTCCTGAAACTAGCAGCTCCAACTCATACAAAACTCATGCATAACTCAGTTAAAGGACAAATTCCCTCTGTACTGTATCCTCATGGGAAACTCCTACTCACTCATCAAGACCTAGCTCAAATGTCCCTTCCTGCCTCCAAGACTACACTCAGGCAAAATTAATCACTTCCTTCTATTTTATTTTTTATTCCCATAGAAGCATATTACTCATTCTTTTATGTAACTACAAACGCACAGCAGTTCCTTACTGCTCAAGGGCAGAGAACATGCCTTATAGATCCCTTTTATAGGCATCAAGCCCAGGCCAAGACACAAGCATTCTGCCTGCTCCAGGCTGAGTGGCCTTTGATGGGTCACAGAACACTCTGACCCTGTTTCCTCTCCAGAAAAACAGGGCTAAGTGTGCATCTCACAGGATTTTAGGGGAAGATCTGACTTAATGTTTATACAGCATATACACAACTGCCCAGGACATAGTAAGTACTCGATAATAGGCAAGTATAGGTATTTGATAAAAATGTGTTCAATTAATAAAATTAAATAATTTCAAATGTAAAACTGAATGGATAGACAGACACAGACGGACAGACAGACAGATAATTTTTTAAATCTCCAATAGTTATCAGCTCTCAACTGATAGTTTAAAATTAATAATAATCATACAGGGTGGAAGGGATTTGTTAGCTGCAGTTGGGGAACAAATGTGGACAAAGAGATTGCCTTGCCTTATATACACCAGATCAACCTGGTAATTAGGCTCTGCATGCTCAATTTCCAATATCTAGAAACAAGATGGCAGGACTACACCAGCAACTGAGATAGTCTATAGATATCCAAACAGGAAGACATTGCCTAACAGGATCAGTTGGCAAACACAGATCACCCAAGGGTTGACCCCTCAAATCTACTTGACCAAGTCATGTCATAGTGGATAGCTGTTTCTTTACCTGCCTAGCATACATGATCCCTCTGGTAAGAAAACAATCCCTCACACTCAATCTCTGTGGTTCGGTGAGGGCCCCGCCCCTACTCTCCAGTTCCAGGAATGGGTGTACACCAGGCTGACCCAATGAGACCAGCAGACCCATCTTCCCGGCCCCGGTAATTGGTTCAAAAACAAGCGTGTGAACCAACTTGTTCTAGTAAGAGTCAGTTTTNCCCTCACACTCAATCTCTGTGGTTCGGTGAGGGCCCCGCCCCTACTCTCCAGTTCCAGGAATGGGTGTACACCAGGCTGACCCAATGAGACCAGCAGACCCATCTTCCCGGCCACGGTAATTGGTTCAAAAACAAGCGTGTGAACCAACTTGTTCTAGTAAGAGTCAGTTTTGGTTATTTTTGCTGGAACTTCTGTATTTAAAGAAAGAAATTGCCTTTTCACTGAGAGTTAAGGGTAAGAAGTGAATATGAAATGCGTTTGACTCTGTTGAAGAAAGTATAAAACCAACACAGAGGCACAAATATGATATGGAAGGTAAAATGGAGTGAGCCAGGAAGAACAGGGACTTGGAGACATCCTTCAGGTGCCTGGGGTCAGCTAGACAGAAAGCCAAACCTAACCTCTGAGGTTTTCAGTTACCAGAGTTATCCAATCCCTCCTCAGCCTTTCCTTTTTGTTTTTATTTTGTGCTTAAGCAGCTTGAACCATATTTCTCTCATTTGCATACAAAAAAGTCCCAGATGATACATGCACTCACGCTGGAAAGACTTCCCATCCCTTTGCTCCCTGGATTTGCACCCTGACACTCTTGGGTTTGGGGAGGGTCCTGAGAGGGTCTGCTTGGCTGTGCTTAGGTAGAGCTCACTGAAAAGGAGACATGATAAATTCAGCCTTGATTTTAAAATCTGGTCTTATAGGTTCCAGTCAGCACTTCTTCTCTATCCCATAGGTTTCTCTTGAGCTGAATGAGGAATCATTTTATAAGTAAACATCTTCACTGCTTATCCAGCAGAGCTCTCCTCTTTATTGGAAAACACAATTCATTTTAAAAATTAAATTCCCCATGGGATGCAGTCATTTAAATTAAGGGAAAAGCTAGTATTTCTTCAACTTCAGCTTGCTGTATCCAAAGGGATGTTTTATGGATTCCAGAAACTTCCAAACTTATGAAGACGGCCCTCGGGTTTACCCCTGGGTTCAGATTCTCTTCATTACTTAAAACAACATGCGAAGGATGAATCACAAGTATAATCTGAAGAAATACAGAAAGAACCACCTAGGAACTCAAAGCTTAAGAAAGAAAGAGGAAAGAAAAAAAAGAAAAAAGAAAGAAAGAGGAGGGACTTCCCTGGTGGTCCAGTAGCTAAGACTCCATGCTCCCGATGCAGGGCCCAAGTTTGATTCCTGGTCAGGGAGCTAGATCCCACATGCTGCAACTCAGACTCGGCACAGACAAGTAAAATAAATAAATACTTTAAAAAAGAAAGAAAGAGGAACTTAAAAAGCAAGACGAGGTGAAGTGGACTGGTGTCTCTGAAAATACAACGTCCCAAAATCAGCTTAGAGTCCAAGAGCTGCAGGATGATCAGATGCAGGATAGAAAGAAATGCTTTAGTTCCCAAGTCTCTTTTCCAAATGAAACAGTTAAGCACAAGATGAGAAAAAAATATGTAAGTAGAAGAGCTCTCTCCAAGAGGGGGGCAGTCTAAGGAGGAACAGTGAGGATCAGCTGAGAACCAGCCCCCAGGACTCCCTGCAGCCCAGCTGATGGCCACAGGACCAGTGCTACCCTCATATTGTTCTCCATCTTCCCCCCCAACCCTAGCTGAGGTGCAGCCACACTCGTCAGACATTCTTCCAGGAAGCTTTCAGGATGAGACCAGTCTTCTTCCACTGGAATCTTCTATAGGCACGCATAGTCAAGAGTAGGACTTCTCTTACTGACCTTCTGCAATAGATCTGGTTAAAGACAGGTAACAATCTCCTTCCCCACTTTTCTACACCCACCACCACCACTACTCCCCACCCCTCAGCAGGATGTTAACTCTGAACTCGTATCTCCCCAACCCTCCCATCTGGAACATGGCAGCAGGACACTTCCTAGGACCTAACAAATGATTGCTTCCCCCCCTGCCCTTGGACTCATCTCTTCTTTTCCCTCTCAGAGGCCCCAGGGACCTGGCCCTCCAGCGTCTTTCTCCAGACAGCCCTCTTCCTCCAGGAGCCTACCAAGGAGGAGGACACTCTCTATCACCCTAACACTCAACCTAGACTTTTCCAGGACAAGTCCACAAACACCTTTGAGGATTGTTACTGCTATACCCACATGGAGGGAGTGATAAGGTACCAAAAACTATAGTGAGTTTATAAAGAAAGATGAAATATTCTACATCATTATAAAATATTTTCAGGACTTTTATATACTTAGACATGAATGTATGCCTGCTTCTTCTCCTCTCATCCCACCACCCTCATCTGTCTCTTCATCTCAGTTGCTTCATCTAAATCTTGTTTTAAAGACATCCTCAAGTTAAGCCTCCCCTCCTTTAGAATATGAGCAGCCCATCCTCCATTCCCCCTTAATACTAAAAGTAAGCCCCATTTTCAATATGTGCCCATACCACTTCCTTAAGCTCTCACTCCTGAAGGTAACAGGGGCCAAGTGAGGTGCTTCCTCTAGAAAGACCCATTCATATCCCGGAGGAGGGGATGTCCTGTGTGTTTTTCCCATTGCGCTCAGGATCAGCCATTTAAGACTTGTTCCAACCTGAAAGGCAGAAATGTGTTCACTGCCCAGCAGGTGCTTATAACCTGCAAATATGCAGTGAGAGCCTTCTTCACATTTCCTGGGTGCAAATCCTCTTGCTCAAGTCTGTTGGGCATCACGGCACACAGAGGTAACCTGGTCCTGTACCTGCAGCATGGGAGCAGCAGGAAGGCATCCCCAGCAGGAGGAAAGGCAGATAAAAGAGGGTGCAGTGTCTGAGCCAGGGTGGTAATGACACAGCTGCTGCTGCTGTGTGAGTGTTTCAGCGGGTGCTGCTTACTTGAATGTGGCATCTGTCAAGGCTCAGTGAGGATGACAGATGTCTCTCTGCTCCAGGAACAAACACCACAGCCCTGTGGGGGTGACACAGACGGGCTCAGCCAAATCAGACTGGAGACATGCGATTCTCTGAGAATCATCAGAACACAGCGTGGAGGGATCCAGAATCTACCACACACCTGCTCCCCTAAAAAAAGCCTGTTCTCATTATGAAACCTGAGAAGTGCCAGCTCCAGGAACAAGTGTGCATGAGCCTAGGTGGCCTCATTCATTACCAGAAGAACTGCTCATTCAAGAAAGACTTGAGGTGTACCCAGGCAAGGGCCCCTCATATACTCAACCCTTGAGTGAGCTCCCACGGGAATCTCAGCTCCAGGGGTGACATCATTAAGCCAATGAACTGAGCCTCACCCTAAGTCAGCCCTAATTCTGTGCTTTTCAATTGCATAAGACTATTAAAACTATACATACGCTCATTTCTGCACATCCAGCACCCAGACGAGTGCCCGTTGTTGCTCAATGGCTCACTACTGAATAAACAAATAAAACGCCAAGGAGGGAAAAGCAGTGGGAAGCAAAGCTATAAAAAAGAAACAACTATGGGCAAATGATGGATAATTAATAATTCCCACTACAAGGAAAGGGAGAATAATCTGATCTAAGTATGGAAGAGCAGAAGCTAGCTTACTGTGTATGCTGAATTCTGCTAGTGGTATTTTAAATATTTCACGGGACCAAGCACAGAAGAAGAGATCATCCTATGCTTAAAAGAGCTCTCAGTCGTATCTTAGAGAAAAGGAGAAAGACCTGTATAAAGCTGTAGGGAGACTGTGATGTAGCTGATGTTCTAGAATAAGGTCTGGAGCCATGATACTGGGCAGGCAGGGAAGACTTCTCAGAGGAGGTGTCAGTGAGTGGAGGAGGATGACAGCCTGGGGGAGAAGCAGGGTAGCCACTGTAGACAGAGAGAGCAGATTCCAAGAACTGTCCCTTCTGTAGGCCCAGAGAACTGCTGGCCTACCAGTCCTCCCAGAGATGGGGAGGCCCAGCTCCTGGCAGAGCAGAAGGCTTTGTCCAGGCTAAGGAAGCCCTCCTGGTCCAGGTCTCTGATGGTCTCAGGCAAGCATGGGAGTCAAGGCCAGCTGAACTCACTTCACCTTGCCCTCTGCGGTGCCAGGTGGGCACTCTGCCCTCCTCAGGCCACTCTAAGACGCATATTGCCCTGAGCACCGGGTGGCGGGATGGGCATCCTCTTCACTTCTGCAGTCTTCAGTCTTCTTTTTCCCATTTTTCTTTTTTTTTTCTTCTCACCTTCCTATCCATTTTCCAGATGTGTTTCTCAGGCCTCCAAAAGAAAAACTAGGAGTAGCTGGGTCAGGCTGCCTGGAGCCTCTTCATGTCCAGCACTTTCTAGAGTCTGCAGCCCAGCTCAGACAATGGCACACAGGGGGCTCCGTGCAGACACGGAGGGTAGGGGGTAGGGGGCAGTGCGGGAGGAATTAAGGAGCCAGGGCATTAGTGTGGTCAGGGGTCTGAGCCTCCTCACTGCCAGAAGGGGGAGCTGGAAGGATCTGAAACCCTACCACTGTCAGGGGGTCTTCTGAGTAAGTGACCCTGGGGCTCCATGAGTCATGGGTCAGAACACCCCAGTGGACAGAGCTGGGCTTGGGGTCAAAGAGGTGTGGGCATAAACTGCGGCTCAGACATCTTCCCACTGTCTGACTGCTGGCAGTCACTCAGCCTCTCTGAGCATTAACTTTCTTATCTATAAAGTGACTATCATGCCTGTCTCACAGGGATATTGCTAGAATTATATGACATGGGTTCTACATTGGCACNCGGACTCTTTTGTTGACCATGATGGCTACTCCATTTCTTCTGAGGGATTCCTGCCCACAGTAGTAGATATAATGGTCATCTGAGTTAAATTCACCCATTCTAGTCCATTTTAGTTTGCTGATTCCTAGAATGTCGACGTTCACCCTTGCCATCTCTTGTTTGACCACTTTAAATTTGCCTTGATTCATGGACCTGACATTCCAGGTTCCTATGCAATATTGCTCTTTACAGCATTGGACCTTGCTTCTATCACCAGTCACGTGCACAACTGGGTGTTGTTTTTGCTTTGGCTCCATCCCTTCATTCTCATTCTTTCTGGAGTTATTTCTCCACTGATCTCCAGTAGCATATTGGGCACCTAATGACCTGAGGAGTTCCTCTTTGGTATCTTGCCTTTTCATACTGTTCATGGGGTTCTCAAGGCAAGAATACTGAAGGGGCTTGCCATTCCCTTCTCCAGTGGACCAGGTTCTGTCCTATCTGGTTAGGTCCCTACTTTTAGGACCTCCTTAACCTTAGGTGAAGGTGAAGGGTGAAGTCGCTCAGTCGTGTCCGACTCTTTGCGATCTGGTGGACTATAGCCTATCAGGCTTCTCCATCCATAGGATTCTCCAGGCAAGGATACTGGAGTGGGTTACCATTTCCTTCTCCAGGGGATCTTTCCAACCCAGGAATCGAACCCGAGTCTACTCGCATTGGAGGCAGACGCTTTAACCTCTGAGCCACCAGGGAAGCCCTTAACCTTAAGTGCCTCCTAAAAGCTCCCTCTCCAAAATATCAGGCTTCTCCATCCATGGGATTCTCCAGGCAAGAATACTGGAGTGGGTTACCATTTCCTTCTCCAGGGGATCTTTCCAACCCAGGAATCGAACCCGGGTCTACTCGCATTGGAGGCAGACGCTTTAACCTCTGAGCCACCAGGGAAGCCCTTAACCTTAAGTGCCTCCTAAAAGCTCCCTCTCCAAATACAGTCTCAGTGGCAGCTAGGCTTCAATATGAACTGGAAGAGAAGAACAGTTCAGTTCATGCCAGGTACACAGTTAATTTGGTGTAGAACTGACGGCTGATCCACAAAGCATATTCTACAGCCTCTACCAAATGCTCTTATTTAAAAAAAAAAAAAAAAAAAAGACCCTATTTCAGTGAAAAATTGTTATGAGTCTAAATCTGTATCTGGAGTCTGGGGGTTAGGGCTCAGCTTTTCTTGTAGATGCTTTTTTTTAATAGGCATCTCTATACCTTTTGAAATTCTCTATATGTAGAAAGAATTTTTTTCTTGATGGATAGAAAGTAATTTCTCCAAAACTTATATATTAAAGTTGTAACTTAGGGAAGAAGTATAAAAAAGTTAGTAGATTGCAGATATCATCAGTGTGCTGAATTGATCCAAAAGAAGTTAATTTATTTAAAGCCATTAAACCACAAGTCTATAAAGACATTATTGGTTTTTTTGTTTTGTTTTTGTTGAATCACAGACATCAATATTAAGCCTTGGGGTATACTTACAAGGCCAGAAACAATTAAGTAAATTATACTTAAGAACAACCAACTGAGCTTTTTCTATGTTCTAATCTAATCCTCCCACATCCATCAAGCAAACACTTAACTAGCCATGTGGATTTTGCCCAATACCTTAAAGGCCAGAAAACTTGGACTCCAGAGCCTTAAAGGCCAGAGAACTTGGACTCCAGAGCTTGAGTTTCAGAGGCTTGGCCATGCCTTAAATAATTGTTGGCTTGTCTTGTCTCCTTTCTTGATGAACTGAGCCAGCCTCCCACCTGCGTCCCTGCTCCATCTCCCTACTCCACCCTATCCAGCAATTAAGGAGTAAGACCTGGTTATTCACCCAAAGAAATGAGGCAGAATAAACTTAAGTCAGGACTTCCCTAAATCCCTTGTTAGTTTAAAAAAAAAAAAAAGCCAGAAACAATAAATAAATCTGTCTCTTCCTTTGCCCCACTCAAGATGCACGAAGTGAAAGGGTTTGTTGCTCATTTGTGGACGGTAGCAGACCAGGCTCCTCCATCTATGGTATTCTCTAGGCACAATACTGGAGTAGGTTGTCATTCCCTTCTTAAGGGATATTCCCAGCCTGGGGATTGAACCAGAACTCCTGAATGGCAGGCAGATTCTTTACCATCTGAGCCACAAGGGAAGCTAAAGATGCACAAGGCAGTGTTAAATGACCAGAGGCTCAAAGGACACAGAAGCACCTGCGCTATCTGGTCCTGATGCTTCTCCAGCCTCCCAGGTGCCCAGCACGCTTGACTCTCTCCTCTGCTTTCATCCACCACTCTAGCTCTGTCTCTTGTATCCTTACACCCTCAACTCTGTGTCCCTCCACTGGCCACTTCCTGACCCACCTCACTTTTCCTTGGGACTCGTGGTGACGAGTCAGTGCTTCTCTACCCTTCCCCCCTGTCTTCCTTGCACACACAGGCCAGAGTTCCTCTGGAGGACATTTTTGGTTGGAGGGATGGGGTGGGACGGACTGCGGAGCTAGCTTTGCTGCTTGATGTGCTCAGGACCTGCAATGGGAGGCAGAAGCTTCCTGGCACGTAGTCTCCTCTGTCCTGCAGGGTGAGTTGTCAGGGCAGGTGTCCAGGGCCCTCCCTGGTTACTCAGAAGGTAAAGCTCTGCCTGCAATGCAAGAGACCAGAGATCCCTGGGTCAGCAAGATCCCCTGGAGATGGGAACGGCTACCCACTCCAGTATTCTTGCCCGGAGAATCCCATGGACAGGGGAGCCTGGAGGGCCACAGTCCACGGGATCTCGAAGAGTGAGACACGACTGAGCAACAAACATTTTCACTTTTTTCAGGTTACAGGGACAGTAAGCAGGGCCTTGCTTCCAGCTCTCCCACTCAGCTCTCCATCACCTTCCCATCATTCAGTTCAGTTCAGTCGCTCAGTCGTGTCCGACTCTTTGCCACCCCATGAATCGCAGCACGCCGGGCTCCCTGTCCATCACCAACTCCCGGAGTTCACTCAGACTCGTGTCCATTGAGTCCGTGATGCCATCCAGCCATCTCATCCTGGGTCATCCCCTTCTCCTCCTGCCCCCAATCCCGACCAGCATCAGAGTCTTTTCCAATGAGTCAACTCTTCGCATGAGGTGGCCAAAGTACTGGAGTTTCAGCTTTAGCATCATTCCTTCCAAAGAACACCCAGGGTTGATCTCCTTCAGGATGGACTGCTTGAATCTCCTTGCAGTCCAAGGGACTCTCAAGAGTCTTCTCCAACATCACAGTTCAAAAGCATCAATTTTGAAGAACTCAGCCTTCTTCACAGTCCAATTCTCACATCCATACATGACCACAGGAAAAGCCATAGTCTTGACTAGATGGACCTTTGTTGGCAATGTAATGTCTCTGCTTTTGAATATGCTATCTAGGTTGGTCATAACTTTTCTTCCAGGAGTAAGCGTCTTTTAATTTCATGGCTGCAGTCACCATCTGCAGTGATTTTGGACCCCCCCNGGTTGTTTCCATGTCCTGGCTATTATAAACAGTGCTGCGATGAACACTGGAGTACATGTGTCTCTTTCAAAGAACTGCTATTGATTAGAAGCAGTTTTCTGTTACAAAACAGAAACAGACTCACAGTCTTAGAGAATGAAGGGAAATGGACAGTTAGGGAGTTTGGGATGGACATGTACACACTGTTGTATTTAAAATGGATAACAAACTATTATATAACACCGGGAACTCTGCTCAATGCCATGGGGCAGCCTGGATGGGAGGGGAGCTTGGGGGAGCATGGATACATGGGCATGTATGGCTGAGTCCTTCTGGTGTTTCCCTGAAATGATCACAACATTGTTAATTGGCTATACTTCAATATAAAATAAAACATTAAAAAGGAAAAAAAGGAAGCAAGTCACGGTCCCAGTCACACTCAAGAAAAGGGGATTATGTAGCCCTAACATTAGAGAATGGAGATATGGGATCTCCATAGAATTCTACACATCACAGTGAGAAATGTAGTTTTAATTTGCATTTTAAAAACTATGAGTATTTTATATGTTTAATGGCCATTTTTTCTTTTTTTGTGCACTGCCTGTTTATGTCCTCNCTGTCCACATTTCTCTTAGTTTTTTTGTTATTTTTCTTCTAAATGTCTAGGAGCTCTCTACATGGTAGTGAATGTAGTCCTTTGATGGTGATATGGATTTCAAATATTTTCCTCCAGCTTGTTCTTATGCTGTTGTAAAATGTAAAAATCTATAAATTTTATGTGGTTGAAATTATCAGTCTTCTACTTTTCACTTCTTGTTTCTGAGTCATTGCAATAAAGTCTATTTCCATTCTGTTTTAAAAGAATTCAACCATGTTATGATTTTATTTTTTTTACACCTAAATCTATTTGGAATTTTTCTTTGTATATGGTATTATTTATGAATTCAATAGTGTCATTTTTCCAGATGGCTATTTGCTTGTCCCCAACATTATGTACTAAAATTCATGTTTATCAGTACAGATTTGAACACCACTTTTATTGTGGACTTTCCTGCTGGCTCAGACGGTAAAGCATCTGCCTATAATGCAGGAGGCATGGGTTTGATCCCTGGGTCGGGAAGATCCCTTGGAGAAGGGAATGGCAACCCACTCCTGCCTGGTGAATCCCATGTATGGAGAATCCTGGTAGGCTAGAGTCCATTGGGTTGCAAAGAGTGGGACAAAACTGAGTGACTTCACTTTCTTTCTTTTCTTTCTTTCTTTATCATGTACTAAACCAAAGAAGTGGAGAGAATTTATCTTCTCTTGTTTTGTCTGTTATATGTGTCCCAATTCCATACATTTAATAACTGAAGTTTTATAGTGTATTTATTAGCTTGTGAGGTTTTTCTATTTCAGACATTTCCTGGTTATAAATACTAGCATATTTTTTCCATATGAACTTTAAAATTTGCTTGTATAGTTTCTGAACTAAGTTTTTTTGTAATGTTCTTATTGGGATTGTTAAATTTATGAATTAACTTAGGGAGAATGACATTTTTGTAATCTTAAGTTTTTTTAACCAATAAACCTGGCATATTTTTCCATTCATTTGATTATTCTTCTGAGTCATTCAGGAATCTATCCATTTTTCTGGAATTGTTTTTCCACATCCCTTGTTAGATTTATACCTAAGTATGTTATCTTTTCTCAGAATTATTGTTGTTGCCTTTAGAAATGGATCTTTTCCATTACATCTTCTAAGTGCTGCTATTTGCATATATGAAAGCTATTGATTTGCGTTCATTTTACCCATGACTAGAGTACTATTTAGAAAATACTTATTAAGTGGCTAAAATGTAATGACTTCTGTACAAAAGCTGAATTCAATGCCTACAAAATAGTCATGCCTCCTAGTGAGCTTAGTGGAGGAGGCAATAAAGTAAATATAGAGGCAAACAAATAAATGACTAATTTATGATCAATGCTAAGAAGACAGTGAAATGTATTTATTCATCAAGACTAATCATTTAAATATGTCTTATCCAATTCCAGAAACTCTAAGAGTTTGGTCCTTGCTTTACTTATCTGCAGGTCTCCAGAATCTAGTGCACTGGTCGGCAAATAAGTTGCAGTATATGTTTACTGAATTGAATAGAATTAATTTACTTTGAAGTTAGGGGCAATAATGTTTTAAGGCTGTTTATTATGACAACCATACAGGCAGATTTCTCCAACAATTTCATATTTAAAAACTCTCTTTCTATAAATATATTGTAACACCTTGGGGTTCTTGAGAATTTGTTTGGAAATTGGCCGTCACAGTTATAGCTTTTGTCCAAAGATTCTTTACGTGTCTCAGGTCCATGCACAGAATAGACTCTCATCCTCAGCATGAATGTCTGAAAATAAGTTTTGCTGAAAGGGGTATCCTTTGTAAAGTTTTGACCGAGGTGTCAAAATCAAACTGCTTGATGGAGCCTAGTTGGAGCTTGTGTGTTCTCCACTCACAAGTGCTAAGATTTACATCTTTTACACCAGTAGGAAAGAGAGAGGATGCTCTAATGGAGAGAATTCTATTTATATGTATAGGCTTTTAAATGTTGTTTCATTTTCCCTCTCCAAATGCTAATAAAAGGTAAGTCAAGAACTTTGGGTTCAGTCAGTTAATTTTTTTTTATTTATAGTCTTCGTGACTCTGAAAAGAATTTAGACCAGCTTAAAGGAATATATAAAGTGCTGCAAAGTTACATATGTTGGAAAAGTATGAGAAAGAAATGCAGCACAGAACAAAGTTGGAGATGTATGATAGACTTGCTATCAATAGGCTCCCGTCTGAGCTCTTATCTATTGGAAAACATATTGAACATTAACATAAATTTACCATTCAATTAAGAATTTAAAATTCATTACAATAGCAAAAATATATTNATGTCTCAGGTCCATGCACAGAATAGACTCTCATCCTCAGCATGAATGTCTGAAAATAAGTTTTGCTGAAAGGGGTATCCTTTGTAAAGTTTTGACCGAGGTGTCAAAATCAAACTGCTTGATGGAGCCTAGTTGGAGCTTGTGTGTTCTCCACTCACAAGTGCTAAGATTTACATCTTTTACACCAGTAGGAAAGAGAGAGGATGCTCTAATGGAGAGAATTCTATTTATATGTATAGGCTTTTAAATGTTGTTTCATTTTCCCTCTCCAAATGCTAATAAAAGGTAAGTCAAGAACTTTGGGTTCAGTCAGTTAATTTTTTTTTATTTATAGTCTTCGTGACTCTGAAAAGAATTTAGACCAGCTTAAAGGAATATATAAAGTGCTGCAAAGTTACATATGTTGGAAAAGTATGAGAAAGAAATGCAGCACAGAACAAAGTTGGAGATGTATGATAGACTTGCTATCAATAGGCTCCCGTCTGAGCTCTTATCTATTGGAAAACATATTGAACATTAACATAAATTTACCATTCAATTAAGAATTTAAAATTCATTACAATAGCAAAAATATATTTGGTGCTTATTCTGTTCCAACCACCATGTTAAGCTTTTAAAGAGGCACTATTTAGTCCTTGCAGATGATGAACACATATTTGATGAGACAGGCACTAATACAATTCCATTTTACAGAATACTGATATTAAGACGAGAAAGGAAATTGTGGAGAATATTCTTATAAAGATGATTTTTATTGTTGTTGATCATTTGCTAAGTCATGTCTGACTCTTTGAGACCCCATGGACTCCATCATGCAATCCTTCCCTGTCCTTCACCATCTCCAGAGCTTGCTCAAATTCATGTCCATTGAGTCAATGATGCTATCTAACCATCTCATCCTCTACCACCCCCTTCACCTTTTGTCTTACATTTTCCCCAGCATCAGGGTCCTTTCCAATGAGTTGGCTTTTCTCGTTTGGTGGCCAAAGTATTGGAGCTTCAGCTTCAGTGTCAGTCCTTCCAATGAATATTTAGATTTGATTTCCTTTAGGATTGATTCGTTTGATCTCCCTGCAGTTCAAGGAACTCTCAAGAGTCTTCTCCAGCACCACAGTTTGAAAGTATCAGTTCTTTGATGCTCAACCTTCTTTATGATCCAACTGTCAATTCCTACATGACTACTGGAAAAATCATAGCTTTGACTATATAGACCTTTGCCAGCAAAGTGATGTCTATGCTTTTTTATATACTGTCTAGGTTTGCCATAGCTCTTCCTCCAAAGAGCAAGCATTTTTTAATTTCATGGCTGCAGTCATCATCTGCAGTGATTTTTGGAGCCCAAGGAAAAAAAAATCTGATACTATTTCCACTTTTCCCCCATCTATTTTTCATGAAGTTATGGGACTGGATGCCATGATCTTAGTTTTCTGAATGCTGAGTTTTAAAGCCAGCTTTTTCACTCCCATCAAGAAGTAATTTAGTTTCTCTTCACTTTCTGCTTTTAGAGTGGTACATCTGAATATCTGAGGTTGTTGATATTTCTCCCAGCAATCTTGATTCTAGCTTGTGATTCATTCAGTCCGGCATTTCACATGATGTACTCTACGTATAAGTTAAATAAAAAGGGAGACAATATACAGCCTTCTTGTATTCCTTTCCCAATTTTGCACCAGTCCGTTGCTCCATGTCTGGTTTTAACTGTTGCTTCTTGAACTGCATACAGGTTTCTCTGGAGACAAGTAAGGTGATCTGGTATTCCTATATCTTTAAAAACTGTCCACAGTTTGTTGTGAACCACACAGTCAAAGGCTTTAGTGTAGTCAATGAAGAAGTAGATTTTTTTTTGGAATTCCCTTGTTTTCTCTATGATCCAATGAATGCTGGCAATTTGATCTGCTTTTTCTAAATTCAGCTTGTACATCTGGAAGTTCTCAGTTCACATACTGCTGACGTCTAGCTTGAAGAATTCTGAGTATAGCCTTGCTAGCATGTGAAATAAGTGCAACTGAATGGTAGTTTTAACATTCTTTGCCATTGCCTTTCTTTGGGATTGGAATGAAAATCGACATTTTCCAGTCTGGTGGCCATTGTTGCATTTTCCAAATTTGCTGGCATACTGAGTACAGCACTTTAAAAGCATCATCTTTGAGGACTGGAAATAGCTTAGCTGGAATTCTATCACCTCCACTAGCTTTGTTCATAGTGATGTGTCCTAAGGCCCACTTGACTTTGCATTCCAGGATGTCTGGCCTTAGGTGAGTGATCACACCATTGTGGTAATCCAGGTCATAAAGACCTTTTCTGTATAGTTCTCCTGTGTATCTTGTCACCATTTCTTAATCTCTTCTGTTTCTGTTAGATCTTTACTCTTTCTGTCTTTTATCATGCCAATCCTTGCATGAAATATTCCCTTGATCTCTCCAATTTTCTTGAGAGCTCTTTAGTCTTTCCCAGAAATAGATGGGGAAACAGTGTCAGACTATTTTTTTGGGCTCCAAAATAACTGCAGATGGTGATTGCAGCCATGAAATTAAAAGATGCTTACTCCTTGGAAGGAAAGTTATGACCAATCTAGATAGCATATTGAAAAGCAGAGATATTACTTTGCCAACAAAGGTCCGTCTAGTCAAGGCTATGGCTTTTCCAGTGGTCATGTATGGATATGAGAGTTGGACTGTGAAGAAAGCTGAGCACAAAAGAATTGATGCTTTTGAACTGTGGTGTTGGAGAAGACTGTTGTGAGTCCCTTGGACTGCAAGGAGATCCAACCAGTCCATTCTAAAGGAGATCGGTCCTGGGTGTTCTTTGGAAGGAATGGTGCTAAAGCTGAAACTCCAGTACTTTGGCCACCTCATGCAAAGAGTTGACTCACTGCAAAAGACTCTGATGCTGGAAGGGATTGAGGGCAGGAGGAGAAGGGAACGACAGAGGATGAGAAGGCTGGATGGCATCACCGGCCCTATGGACATGAGTTTGAGTGAACTCCGGGAGTTGGTGATAGACAGGGAGGCCTGGTGTGCTGTGATTCATGGGGTGGTAAAGAGTTGGACACGACTGAGTGACTGAACTGAACTGAACTGAACTGATTTTGTTGTTTTCCTCTATTTCTTTGCATTTGCATTTAAGAGCCTCCTTATTTCTCCTTACTAGTCTCTGGAACTGCTGATTCACTAGGGTATATATTTCCCTTTCTCCCTTGCTTTTCACTTCTCTTCTTTTCTCAGCTAATTGTAAAGTTTCCCCAGACAACTACTTTGCCTATTGCATTTCTTTTTCTTTGGGATGATTTTGGTCATCACCTCCTGTGCAACGTTATGAACCTATGTTCATATTTATTCAGGCACTCTGTCTACCAGATCTAATCCCTTGAATTTATTTATCACCTCCACTGTATGATCATACGGGATTTGATTTAGAGTAAAGTTTCCCCAGACAACTACTTTGCCTATTGCATTTCTTTTTCTTTGGGATGATTTTGGTCATCACCTCCTGTGCAACGTTATGAACCTATGTTCATATTTATTCAGGCATTCTGTCTACCAGATCTAATCCCTTGAATTTATTTATCAGCTCCACTGTATGATCATATGGCATTTGATTTAGGTCATACTTGAATGGTTTAGTGGTTTTCCCTACTTTCTTCAATTTAACAATGAATTTTGCCATAAGGAGATGATGATCTGGGCCACAGTCAGCTCCAAGTCTTTTTTTTTTTTTTTGCTAACTGTATAGAGCTTCTCCATCTTTGGTTGCAAAGAACATAATCAATTTGACTTCAGTATTGACCATCCAGTGATGTCCATGTGTAGAGTCTTCTCTTGTGTTGTTGGAAGGGGGTATTTGACAAAATTCTGTTAGCCTTTGCCTTGTTTCATTTTGTACTTCAAGACCAAACTTGCTTATTTTTCCAAGTTATCTCTTGACTTTCTATGCTTGCTTTCCAATTTTCTATGATGAAAAAGACATCTTTTTTTGGCATTAGTTTTAAAAGGTCTTGTAGGTCTTCATAGAACTTTTCAACTTCAGCTTCTTTGGCAATAACTGTCTGCTCTTCCCTAGTAGCCTATTGGACACCGTCTGCCCTGGTGGTGGTGGTGGGGTGTGTTTTTCTTCTGGTGTCATATATATTTTGCCTTTTCATACTGTTCATGAGGTTCTCACAGCAAAAAGACTGGAGTGGTTTGCCATTCCCTCCTCCAGTAGATCACATTTTGTCAGAACTCTCCACTGTGACCCTTCCATCCTGGGTGGTCCTTCCTGACAAGGTTCATAACTTCATTGAGTTACACAAGCCCCTTTGGTCACAACAAGCCTGTGATCCATTAAGGGGATAAATATGATACTGTGGAATAAATGAGCAGTAGTCCTCACCTATCTGATCAGTGGCTCCTGTAGTGAGTTTCCCATTTATCTTTTGTAGCATCCCTGTATCTAATGGCCTCATGCTGAGCACAGAATGATTCTATAAGGTGGCCAATAAATAAGGCTCTTCCGGTACAGATTCACTTGGGGGTAGAAGCGACTTAGCAGCAGCAACAGCAGCAGAAGAATACAGTGTTGAAAATCCTGTAGATAATTCTTTTAAAATATTCAGAAAAAAAATTGCATCTTCTAACTGAATGACAGGGAGAAATAGGAAGTATTGACTTTGACTTTGGGTTGGAAACTGTGGATTAGATGCCAGTGCCTAAACATGGTGACCCTTGACCTGTAAGCGTGACTAATAAACCTACTTTTCCAATTGAAGACTGTACTAAAAAGTAAAAAAAAAAAAAAAAAAAGATGTTATTGTATTAGCATTACCAATGCAATAGGTAATGCTATTGTATTCTCTGAGTCTCTGAATTTCAGTGGCTTTCTACAAAAAAAAAAAAAAAAACAACTCTTACTTACCCTCGAGTAAAGTCCGATTGTCCCTCACAGCTCTTCCAACTTGTAGTAATGCCTCCTGGAGCAAATAACCTCCAGGTCAATGTATCAGGGGAAAAGAACAATCTCAGAAAAGGAACACCCATTCTTACTTTTCTCAGTTGGGAACCTGAATATTGTTTCTGCTCATGTTCTACTGATTAGAATTAGTCACCTGAAGCCACTCTGATGTGTGGGCTTGTGAAATGTGGAGAAACGCATGGATATTTAGTGAGTACATGTCATCTGAGCCACACAAGTTTTAAGTTTTTTTCTTCNATTCTTACTTTTCTCAGTTGGGAACCTGAATATTGTTTCTGCTCATGTTCTACTGATTAGAATTAGTCACCTGAAGCCACTCTGATGTGTGGGCTTGTGAAATGTGGAGAAACGCATGGATATTTAGTGAGTACATGTCATCTGAGCCACACAAGTTTTAAGTTTTTTTCTTCTGTTTTCTGTAGGAATTTCTCACCCTCTGTCTTTCTTCTTACTCCTTCAGACTTCTTGTTTCATGAAACAATATCCTTAAGATTTTAGATTCCCCCTCTTTAAGCAGTCAGTTCAGACTAGAGGAGGTGTCTAGGTGGGTGGGTGAAGAAGCAGAAAAGTAAGAACGGGAGAGGAAAGAGAGGCGATATGGGAAACATCTCCAGCTGTCATAGCCCAGGTCTGGCTGATGGTTACAAGTGGGAAGGAGACTGGAGAGAAAAGAGAGAGAATTCCATTCTATTTCCTTTAAGGGACCTTGGTTATTTCTTCTCCTTCGAATCCCTTTCTTTTCCCTTTATCAAGGCAGGAATAGAGAGGCAGACATGGAGAATGGACAGGTGGATACAGGGAGGGTGGGACAAACTGGAAGACTAAGACTGGCAGTAGATACGCTACCATGTGTAAATTAGATGGCTAGTGGGAACCTGCCATAAAGCACAGGAAGCTCAGTCCGATCCTCTGTGATGACCTTGATGGATGGGATGAGGGGATAGGAAGGAGACAGGTGATCTCACATTGATCAGCTGGGACAGTGGCCTCTGCTTTGTGAGTGAGTCAATAAAAGCCCCAGAGGTTAATGATTCCCTGAGTCATACAGTCGTTTGGTGGCAGAGCTGGGACCGGAACTCAGTTCTGAGCCCCAGGCCGGGGTGGTCACACTGCATAATGCCTGTCCCTGTATTAGACCAGCTTTACTGAAATATGGCAGTGGATTTTGGTCCACAGGCCCTTTGGGGGCGTTAGGTTTTGAGGCAAGTGGTCTTCTTGACCTTAGCGAGGAATCTTGCTGTTTACACGAACTGGGCTCATTTCCCCAAGCACAGGAGCAAAGTTTATGCCGATGTTGCTCTGAGAAACTTGAGGCCTAATTGCTTTCGATTCACAGTCCTCTGATGAAACTCTGGACTCAGAAAAAGACCTGCTAGGAATCATTTATACCTCAGTGTCAATGGAAGTCCTTCAGCGCATTTTTATCGGCTTCCTAATCCTGCAATATAATTGTGCCTAGGCATCATCTATGAAGTTCAGTTCAGTTCAGTTGTTCAGTCATGTCCGATGCTTTGCGATCCCATGGATGGCCTATGAAGGCTTCTTGCTGAAAAATGTTTGATCTGAAACTACTCAGGTCTCTAGGTAGACCTAACTTCCAATTTATAAGAAATTCAGAAAATGGAGAAATAAGTAAGATGACACATGGAAAAATAACTAGACAAATCCAGAGAATAAGACATTCTCTAAGACTTCTGGTTTGCTGTCTTCAAGATGCCAGCATTATGAAAAAACAAAACATCAAAAAGATGGGGATAGAGCTCTATATGATACTATTAATAAAAGGACATAACCAAAAGTAACATGTGGACTTTTTTTGGAGCCTGGAACAGAATATATATGTATATAAAGAGAATTTGGGGGATATAGAGGGAAAAAATGTTTTCCTTCTACTCATTTTAGGTTTCCTAGATGGAGTCCTGTAAATTTTTCTGACAAAAGGTAGATTAACAAGAGAAACACATTTTGTTTACTAACCTGTGCATTGCACATACTCATGGAAACCCCCAGTGATGAGTAACTAAAAAAAGTGATTAGAGGGACTTCCCTGGTGGTCCAGTGGCTAAGACTCTGCATGCCCAGCACAGGAGGCCTGGGCTTTGATCCCTGGTCAGGGAACTAGATCCCACATGCCACAGGTAAAGATCCAACGGGCCACAACTAAAGCCAAATAAATAAATAAATATTTAAAACAAGAGTGGTTAGAAAATGGTATTGTCATTATGCAGGAGAGTGCCATGGTTTTAGGAGATTTATGCTGAGGTATTTAGGGTTGAAATATCACCGATGTCTATACCTTACTTTTGTCTCAAAAATATTGTTGAATTCTATTTATCTCCCAATTTTTCTGTATGCTTTACATTTTTCATGTGAAATTTTGAAAAAGATAAATATTAGTCTTATCTTATAGATCCTAGAAATTTCCAAATTCTAATGCTATTTTTTACTAAAGATGTAAGAACTTATTAATGGAATCTTACGCATCAGAATCAGGCATCAGACTGAGCGACTTCACTTTCACTTTTCACTTTCATGCATTGGAGAAGGAAATGGCAACCCACTCCAGTGTCCTTGCTTGGAGAATCCCAGGGATGGGGGAGCCTGGTGGGCTGCCGTCTATGGGGTCACACAGAGTCAGACACAACTGAAGCGACTTAGCAGTAGCAACAACAGGCATCAGAATATAACTAAAAATCTATTTCGTGAGAACAGAGAAGCCCTTTCCAAAATACATGATTAGTCTAAGTAGCCCCTTAGTCCATCTAGTGCTGGGGCTTGTCCTATATATTTCAGGAACATGTTTTTAGAGTCACCAAACTGGGACATACGGTCTGACAAAGAATATTTCCCACCTACTTCTGCTTTTACACACAAGAAAGCCTTGCTGCTGCTGCTGCTAAGTCACTTCAGTCATGTCTGAATCTGTGTGACCCCATAGACGGCAGCCCACCAGGCTCCTCCATCCATGGGATTTTCCTGGAGTAGGTTGCCATTTCCTTTTCCTACGAAAGCCTTACAAAGATATAAAAATCAAAACATGTGTAGAAGTGATTTTATTGAATGTATACTGAAGCTCCTTTCTGGAAAAAGAAAAAGAGCACAGTTAAGTGAAATTATGCTGTTTCAAGACTTGGAAAACAGTTGTACACCTTGTAGTCAACTCCAATGTGATTTACAGCAAAATCTTTAACTTTACAAGGTCAACTTAATAATTTATCATGACATATGTTGGGGATTAAACTGTCTTCCTTGTCTTTTATTCTTAACTTTTAATTTCCTTTTTGAATCAGGCTTTCAGTTTTGACCTTCATAATTACTAAGGAAAATCAGATTGCAGTAATTAGAATATTGCAGAAACATCATCTAAAACTATGGTTTGATTAGTCCATTAACTTCCACAACCATAATTTCAACTCCTGAGAATTTTAAACTGATTTAATTTTAGCTATGTTGTATATTATTCTTTTTTTTTTTTTGATAGCTGAAATATTTGTAGAGTAAATCTGAGGTAGCACACTTACTTAGAAAGTTAGGAGGGCAAAAGGAAAACCTGAAGAATAGCTGATTAGGTAAAGGGAAATGTGTAATTTCTAAACAGTAGTACACAGAATTTTCACTTGATACATAACACTCAAATAGCTAACATAATTTTACTTTGAAAGCTTTTTTCTGGACAAAGAAAAATTGTTTCACTTAGGTTTGTTCTGTTGAAAAATATGTGAAGGGCTGAGCTCCAGAGCCATTAATCAAAGTTTAAAAATTTACTAGAAATAGGAAGATGCTTCTCAAGAGGCTTATTTGGCCTCTCTTATTTTAAAAAATTTCTTTCATCTGTACATTTTAGTCAGCATTTTACCCTGAAAGTGTGCTTTCTCTTCTGTTCTACCCCTATAGCAGCTAATTCTCACAATTGTTGCTAGAAAAGGAGCAGTGGTTTCATTCCAAGTCAATAGATGAGGGGCCAAGCAAAACATAGAACTGTTATTAAACTTTTTTTTTGGCTGCCGCTTGGCATATGGTATCTTAGCTCCCTGACCAGGGATGGAACCCATGACCCCTGCAATGGAAGCACAGTCCCAGAACTGTTGTTATCAGACTTTTGATTGGAGGGTTTTCCATCAGTTTGGAGTCAACAAAGAGACCATGAATTAGAATTGCTTCCTTTGCGCCTCAAAATTGACCTAATTAAGTCAGGATGATGAAAAGGAACTTTCCTACTTTCTGCATGTGGGATAGAAGGATTCCATTGGTAAAGTAGAATATTTTCTGCCCTTGGGTAAAACTCGTCTTTTTAGGAGTGTATCTATTTGAACATAATGAATGAGTTTGGCTATAAACACAACAATATTAGCAAAACTGGCTAGTAAAGCTAAGAAGAGATCGAAGAAGAATTAGTCAAAGATGTAAGTTTCTACAGTGAAGGACCAAAGTGAAGATTAAAGAGCAGTCCTTCTAGACAACAACAGAACATAAGTGAAATCTGTAGCAGCCGCAAGACGCAAAACTGGCTTACCACTTTCTTAAAGTGTGAGGTTTCAAGGAAAATGTGAGCTTTAGGTGGTAAGTGGCATGTGAAAAAGCAAGGCGTTCTGAGTGGAGTGGGGATGTGTGTGTGGAGAGAGAGGCAGAGAGAATCCAAGAAAGACAGAGACAGCGATGAAGAGCCTGCTCTTTTAAAACGCCCACAATTGAATAGAGATGCTGCATGTCCAGGTCGTGGAATACAGAAACAATTGCACCACCAGGAACCACAGATCTAGCGGGGCACGTGAACACAAACCTATAAACACATGAATCAACCAAGTAATGTGTGATGCTAATAGAGAGGACAGAACCTCACCATCTGCAGGTGAGGCCAACCTTGGTGAGTGGCTGACATTTAAATGAGGTTTTCAGGGTTGACCAGAAGTCCTTCAGATGGAGAGGAAGTTGCATTCTGTCAGCAGGGACAACTGTGCTAAGGCACAGGGCCTGAAAGGGCCTTGCATCCAAAGATCAGCATGGCCAAGTGTGAGGGCAGCTGTGGATGGCGCTGAAAGGCAGGAGGCAGCCTGGGGATGGACCACTCCTTGGAGATTCGTGCATTGGGCAACAGGGAACCCAAACATATTTTCTGCATTAGGGACTGGTTTGATTGGTAAAAATACAAGTCTGAGGAAGTATGAAGGAAAGATCTGAGTGGACAGGGTCTGGAAGCTGGGAAACCAGCGAGGAGGGTGTCACCTAAATACTAAGGCAGTGGTGATGAGTAAAAGCTGAAGAGGAGATGCCAGATCTCAGAGCTGGTTAAGGAGGAATCTATAGGATTTAGTGACTAGACATGGGTGGTGAGAGCCAACAATGGCATCAAATTTGCCAGATTTGGAAAAGGTCATTGATGACACCTTCTTTCAAGACTCAGAATGCAGAAAATGCAAGTTGGGGCTGTGGAGATGTTCTATAATGTAGCTATAAAAGCTGAGGCATCTTCTGAACTCCACTCGGGTAGGTCCAGGATGCAAGAGGCGCTCTGAGCCTGGAAAACCAAGATGAAAACAAAGAGGTGCTGGGAAATGAAATGTGGGCATCGTGGGCATCATGAGGACAAGGAAACAACAGTGACTGAGAGGACGTAAGGAGGTGGGAACACCATCCCTGGCACAGTGCTTCTCAATTCAGGGTGTTTTTGGTCCCTAGGGGACATTTGGCAGTTTGGAGGCTCTTTGGTTGTCACAGCTGGGGGCAGCGAGTAGAAGCCAGGATGTTGTTAATTCTCCTTCAGTCCACAGGGCAGCTGCACGATCAAGGGAACAGGCAGCAGAAAAAGAGCACAGCAAGAAAGAGCGGAATCTAAACAGTGAGTGGGATGGGTTTGAGGGATGCTGCTGGAGGCAAAGGGAAAAAGGTTTTGAACAATCAGGGTATGAATAGGGCCACGAGTTGCCGAGAACGAGGAAGACATGGGTCATTCTAAGTTAAGAGGTTATGAGTGACGATAGTCAAGTGCAAACAGACTCGGTAAGGTAATGGGAGCAAAAATCAGATTATAACGAGGGGCAGAGGTGATCAGGAGGTGGGAACACGAGACACCCAGTGATGACTCTCTCTCCAGAGTTGTTGGTTTGCTGCACAGCCTCTACAGGAAACAGTATGGAGGTTCCCCCCAAAATTAAAAACAACTGCCACTCAGCAGTTCCACTGGAGAAAGGCTCAGTCTCACAAGACCGCCCCCTATTCAGACATTAATTGCAAGTCCAGGAACCACCTGTTCCTCTGACCAATTGGCTATAAAAATCTGAGGTTCCTGTGACCCACCTTCTTGTGTTCAAGAATTTGCTAAAATGGCTCACAACACTCAGGGAAACTCTTTACCTACGCTTACCAGTTTAGTATAAACGATATCACTCAGGAACCACCAGAAGGAAGAGAAGCCTAGAGCAAGGTATGGGGGAAGGGCCTGCCTTTGGCAGGTGTATCTTCCTCCCATCACCTCTGCTTATTCAACCAGCTGGAAGCTCAGCAAGCCTTGCTGTTGAAGAGTTTTTATAGAGAAGGGGATGACAGAAGATGAGATGACTGGATGACATCACTGATTCAATGGACATGAGTNGAAGCCTAGAGCAAGGTATGGGGGAAGGGCCTGCCTTTGGCAGGTGTATCTTCCTCCCATCACCTCTGCTTATTCAACCAGCTGGAAGCTCAGCAAGCCTTGCTGTTGAAGAGTTTTTATAGAGAAGGGGATGACAGAAGATGAGATGACTGGATGACATCACTGATTCAATGGACATGAGTTTGAGCATACCCTGGGAGATGGTGAAGGACAGGGAAGCCTGGCATGCTGCAGTTCATGGGGTCACAAAAGAGTCAGACACGACTGCAAGACTGAGCAAGAACAATCTCCAGGCTCCCTCTATCCTCTTTTCCAGTAGGTCAGTGGGCAGGGCTGAAAGATCCCAGTCTCTAATCATGCAGCCTTTCTAGGGACCCGCCCCATCCCTGGACTAAAAGGACCACCCTGTCACTTAAGTAGCATAAACAACTATAATCAAAAGTTGATCAAAAGCTCCTTAAGAAAAACAAAGACATTCTTGTCATTTAAGAAATACCAAGGGTTTTTGGAGCCAGTGCCAGGAGCCTGGGACAAAGACCAGATATATTTCTTTTTTTTTTTTTTCCCAAATATACTCCTTGTTTTACTACTTAAGGCTTCCTGGACCTGGGTTATCCTTACGCAAGTATGTGACAGTCACTCAGTCATATCCAACTCTTTGGGACACCATGGACTGTAGCCTGCCAGGGTCCTCCATCCATTGGACTTTTCTAGGCAATAATACTGAAGTGGGTAGTCATTTCCTTCTCCAGGGGAGTCTTCCTGACCCAGAGATCAAACCCAGGTCTCCTGCATTGCAGGCAGACTTTTTATTATTAGAGACACCAGGAGCCCAGATCGTCCTTAGGGTTGGCCCTAACCTGGCTTTACTCAGCTCCTTGGAAAACTGGTCTGGAATTCCATTTCTCTATTTCTCCAAGCCTAATAGCTACTCAATTCTTTATTATCCTCATGCTCTCATTCTCCCTCAACCCCAGTTTAGTCAGTTCAGTTCAGTCACTCAGTCATGTCCGACTCTTTGGGACCCCATGAATTGCAGCACGCCAGGCCTCCCTGTCCATCAACAACTCCCGGAGTTCACTCAGACTCGTGTCCATTGAGTCCGTGATGCCATCCAGCCATCTCATGCTCTGTTGTCCCCTTCTCCTCCTGCCCCCAATCCCTCCCAGCATCAGAGTCTTTTCCAATGAGTCAACTCTTCACATGAGGTGGCCAAAGTACTGAAGTTTCAGCTTTTTTTTAGCATCATTCCTTCCAAAGAAATCCCAGGGTTGATCTTCAGAATGGACTGGTTGGATCTCCTTGCAGTCCAAGGGACCCTCAAGAGACTTCTCCAACATCACGGTTAAAAGGCATCAGTTCTTCAGTGCTCAGCCTTCTTCACAGTCCAATTCTCACATCCATACATGACCACAGGAAAAACCATAGCCTTGACTAGACGAACCTTAGTTGGCAAAGTAATGTTTCTGCTTTTGAATATACTATCTAGGTTGGTCATAANATCCTTAAGATTTTAGATTCCCCCTCTTTAAGCAGTCAGTTCAGACTAGAGGAGGTGTCTAGGTGGGTGGGTGAAGAAGCAGAAAAGTAAGAACGGGAGAGGAAAGAGAGGCGATATGGGAAACATCTCCAGCTGTCATAGCCCAGGTCTGGCTGATGGTTACAAGTGGGAAGGAGACTGGAGAGAAAAGAGAGAGAATTCCATTCTATTTCCTTTAAGGGACCTTGGTTATTTCTTCTCCTTCGAATCCCTTTCTTTTCCCTTTATCAAGGCAGGAATAGAGAGGCAGACATGGAGAATGGACAGGTGGATACAGGGAGGGTGGGACAAACTGGAAGACTAAGACTGGCAGTAGATACGCTACCATGTGTAAATTAGATGGCTAGTGGGAACCTGCCATAAAGCACAGGAAGCTCAGTCCGATCCTCTGTGATGACCTTGATGGATGGGATGAGGGGATAGGAAGGAGGTTCAGGAAGGAGGGGATATATGTATACAAGTGGCTAATCGACTATATTGAATAGCAGAGACCCCCACACTGTTGTGAAGCAATTATATTCCAGGAAAAAAAATTCTTATCCCCTAAACACATATTTTAGCACATTCTGTGAGCTAGTCATGAACAGGCATTCAGTTCAGTCAGTTCCGTTGCTCAGTTGTGCCCGACTCTTTGCAACCCCATGGACTGCAGCATGCCAGACCTCCCTGCCCATCACCAACTGTGGGAGTTTACCCAAACTCATGCCCATTGAGTCGGTGATGCCATCCAGACATCTCATCCTCTGTCGTCCCCTTCTCCTCCTGCCCTCAATCTTTCCCAGCATCAGAGTCTTTTCCAATGAGTCATCTCTTCTCATCAGGTGGCCAGAGTATTGGAGTTTCAGTTTCAGGGTCAGTCCTTCCAATGAATATTCAGGACTGATTTCCTTTAGGAGGGACTGGTTGGATCTCCTTGCTGTCCAAGGGCATTGGGTATCCAGAAATGCACATTATGATGGCACCTGAGCCCCCGTGTGACCCTAGGAAGTATACAGTGCATGAAATTCTCCAGGCCAGAATACTGGAGTGGGTAGGCATTCCCTCCTCCAGGGGATCTTCCCAACCCAGGGATAGAACCCAGGTCTCCCACACTGCAGGCAGATTCTTTACCAGCTGAGCCACCAGGGAAGCCCACTGTATCCAGAAATGCACAGTTTGGTCGCACCTGAGCTCTAGGACTCTTGGCTCGCTGGTGAACACCGAGAGCAGCAAAGTGACAGAGCGATAGAGTGCAGAGTAGAAATGAACTTTAAAAAGCAAGTGAGCGCATAAATGACTGATTTAACGCTTCCACCTTGTGTGAAGAGAGGAGGAGCCCCGAGGAAGAGGCTTGCCATGGGGCAGCAGTGAGTCTGAAGGCGAGCAGGGAAGGGCGAGGAGAAATGCTGCATGTGCTTAGTTGCTCAGTCATGTCTGACTCTTTGTGACCCCATGGACTATAGCCCTCCAGGCTCCTCTGTCCATGGGATTCTCCAGGCAAGAATACTGGAGTGGGTTGCCACGCCCTCCTCCAGGGGATCTTCCCAACCCAGGAACTGAACCCAGGTCTCCTGCTTTGCTGGTGGATTCTTTACCATCTGAGCCACCAGGGAAACCCATGAATACTGGAGTGGGTAGCCTATCCCTTCTCCAGAGGATCTTCCAGATCCAGGAATGGAACCAGGGTCTCCTGCACGAATTTACCAGCTGAACTCCCAGGCATTCCCTAAGAGAGGTGCAGGAGTTGCAAGTCTCGTCACTCTTCACTACCTCTGGTATCTTTCTTTGCTCTCCCCTGACCCTTTGGCCATGCTTCTGTTGCCCTGCAACACAAATCCTCATCCTTCTCCTTACATTCCTGCTCTCCTCTAGTCCTCAACCCTCTGGTGTCTGCATACGAGGGGGAGACAGGGAATGTTCCTGATTGAGTCTTGGGACTACAGGAGATGTGTCTGCGTAGCTGGTATCCCCAAACTGGTGCTGTGATTCCATCCTACTTTTTAAACTTGCTGAGTTGCTCAGCTGTCTACAGCTCTTTGCAACCCCATGTTCTGTAGCCTGCCAGGCTCCCCTGTTCATGGGATTTCCCAGGCAAGAATACTGGAGTGGGTTGCCATTCCCTAGTTATAATGCAAAATGGAACAATGAGTTATTTGTTCACTGTTTACTGCACACGTTAGGGTACTTTATGATATAAACACAACTTTGCCGTGTCATCTGAAGGCTTAATTGCCATTTATAACCTGATTTGTTTGGCAGCGATGATGTAAGAGGTGATTAAGTCTCCGAGAAGCACTTGACCTAAATGATCTTTGAGGCTCTTTCCAACCTGCAGATGTTGTGATTGTGTGGGAATACACATGTGCTCTAAATTCTAAATGAGAGATTTCAAAATGAGCCTTTAGAACCTGTAAGTGACTAAGAGAGAGACAGCATGTGATGTGGCAAATTCTCAATCCTTCAACGTCTCTTCCTTCTCAAGTTTTCATTGAAACATTGCTCTCTAATTTTTTTCTCCTTTCTCTGTATATTCACACAGCATCCTTCCTTAATCCCAAATTGCTGCTTTTTGATTACAAGAAGTTTTGAATCTTTGTTGGCTGTTTCACTAAGTGAAATAAATACATCCCCAGTAGGGCTGAATACACTTCTGAATGAATGACCAGGGACTATTTCATTAATTTGCTTCTAAGTCTTTGCAATCATGTACATTAAAATGTTTGACTGATGCTTTGCCTCTAATAAAATGAGAAGTGGTTGTTAATTTTTTATCACTCCCCTAAATAAACTGTGCCGTTCCTCATGGATGTATAACCAGAATGAATCTCAAACAGAAATCATTACTGATATGTAAAGAGGATTATGTGAGTTACTTGCAGCATTTTATCCAGAGATATATTTTCCGGAAGATACTTTACATTTGTAATTCAGTCACTTTCATGCTTTCTCCAACATATTTTGATTCTTAAAAATATTGGTATATGACTTGGGCATGATATTGGATAGACTCAAACTTGGAGAGGTCATTAAAATCACCTTTTGCTTCCTTTCAGGCAATTAAGAATTCATTTTGAAACTTCATCTATTCAAGGTTAGGAACTTCACCATCTCTTCTGGCAAGCCATTTAAATATTTAACAACATTTTATGTCAGGATTTCTTTTCTCACAAATAATACAGCTGAAACGCCTTTGGTCATTTTATGTGCTTTCAAACCTTGAGGCAAAAGGTAAGTTGCTGCTGCTGCTAAGTTGCTTCAGTCGTGTCCGACTCTGTGCGACCCCATAGACGGCAGCCCACCAGGCTCCCCTGTCCCTGGGATTCTCCAGGCAAGAACACTGGAGTGAGTTACCATTTCCTTCTCCAATGCATAAAAGTGAAAAGTGAAAATGAAGTTGCTCAATCGTGTCTGACTACTAGCGACCCCATGGACTGAAGCCTACCAGGTTCCTCCATCCATGGGATTTGCCAGGCAAGAGTACTGGAGTGGGCTGCCATTGCCTTTTCCAAAAGGTAAGTGGTTGGTTACAATTTCTATAAAATCATGAGTTTATAGTAAAATCATGTATTTGAAATCTTAAGTCTTTTATTAAACCCATCAAACAAAGGTTGTCTTTATCATTTTTAAAAATCAGTTTCTTTAAAATGATCCTTTATCATGTTAATTTTGAAGCATTTTCTTTTTAAGATGTGTTTATTGTAATTATTTGGCTACACTGGATCTTTGTGGCTGTGTGTGGGATTTCTCTGCGGCGAGTGAGGAACTACCCTATGTAGGGGTGCGTGGGCTTCGCGTTGCCGATTGTGGCTTCTCTTTTCGCAGAGCACAGGCCCCGGGGGTGTGAGCTTCAGTAGTTGTGATCCACCAGCTTAGCTGCTCCGTGGCATGTGGAGTCTTCCTAGACCAGGGGTGGGACTCCTGCCCCCTGCATTGGCAGGTGTATTTTTAACCACTAGACCACCAGGGAAGTCCATGTCGAATTTTATTGTTAGACTCATGTTTATAAATTATTGTTGTTCAGTCACTAAGTCATGTCCAACTCTTTATAACCCCAGGGACGGCAGCACACCAGGCTTCCCCATTCTTCACTATCTCCCAGACTTTGCTCAAGCTCATGTTTATTGAGTTAGTGATGCCATTAAAGAAAGCTGAGTGCCAAAGAACTGATGCTTTTGAACTGTGGTTTGGAGAAGACTCTTGAGAGTCCCTTGGATGGCAAGGAGATCAAGCCAGTCCATCCTAAAGGAAGTCAGTCCTGAATATTCATTGGAAGGACTGATACTGGAGCTAAAAATCCAATACTTTGGCCACCTGATGGGAAGAGCTGACTCATTGGAAAAGACCCTGATGCTGCGAAAGATTGAAGGCAGAAGGAGAAGGGGACGACAGAGAATGATGATTGGATGGCATCACTGACTCGATGGACATGAGTTTGAGTAAACTCTGGGAGTTGATGATGGACAGGAAGGCCTGGCGTGCTGCAGTCTGTGGGGTTGCAAAGAGTCGGACAATACTGAGTGACTGAACTGAACTGATGCCATTAAACCATCTCATCCTCTGCTGCTCTCTTCTCCTTTTGTCTTCAATCTTTCCCAGCATCAGGATCTTTTCCAATGAATTGGCTCTTGGCATCAGGTGGCCAAAGTATTGGAGCTTCACCTTCAGCATCAGTCTTTCCAAGGAATATTCAGGGTTGATTTCCTTTAGGATTCTTATAAATATTTATAAAATATTTGAACAGATACTGTCCAAAGATATGAATGTAAAATTTTGATAGAATTCACTTTTACAGGAGTCTTGTGGAAGGGAATATCTGTGGGACTAGATAGAAGAAGGACTATGAATTGCTCTATTAAAAGGAGGAGGAGGGACATCCCTTGGCAGTCCAGTGGTTAGGAATCTGCCTGTCAGTGCAGGAGACACCGACTCGATCCCTGGTCTGGGAAGATTCCACATGCTGGGGGACAACAATGTCCTCAAGCTTCATTGAACTGAAGTCCACATACCTAGAGCCCATGAACCACAAGAAAAAACACCGCCCTGTGAAGCCTGCCCACCACACCCTCACAGCAACCAGAGAGATAAGTCAAGAGTAATTGGATAGGAGGGGCTCAAGTTAAGCTGCCCCCCTCCCCCACAGAAAAATTCAGATCATCATTGTTCACAATCAGAAGTGAATTTCACACAAAATTGAAGGGGGTTTTGACCCTTGTGAGTAGAGGAGTGTGTGGAGGCAGAAGGCAAATCTGCAAGCAGTCGATGAGCGAATGGTCCATCTCCTGGAAGCGGGAATGGAAAGACTGGCTGAAACGGATGATCTCAAGTATCTCTGTAATGAGCTGAATTTATGGCGGAGTGCAAGGCCAAGGGCATTTATTAGTAAATAACAAGGAGAGTGTGGCCATGTCCCTATCACGGGCTTGTAATCAGTCAGAGGTTGGTCTCCTGGGAGATTGTTAGGAGGAAAACACTGCCATGGCCAGACAGTGATGCATTGGGGGGCTCATTAATGACTATGGGATCAGACATCTAATTTCTGTACATGTAGAACTTCTGTTTATTAGGGAAGCAGGGAGAAATGACTGAGAGACCCTGTGACTCTCCTTTATAGTCTGGTTTCTAAAAGACAGCAAATGTTGGAGTGGAACTTAAGTTAACCGCAAATATTTGGAAGTGCTAATGAGATCATATATTATTCTGACATCGAGGATATTGATGAACACAATGCCTAGTGTAAGTAGTCTCTTACTTATGGAATGTTTTGACAGAGATGTGCGTTAAAATCTATGAATAAAGTCATAGCAATAGATTCATATATTATGAGTGATGGGTAGGGAGTAAGGTGTGCACTGTGCTTAGTTGCTCAGTCATGTCTGACTCTTTGCAGTCCTGTGGACCATAGCCCGCCAAGCTCCTCTGCCCATGGGGATTCTCCAGGCAAGAACACTGGAGTGGGTTGCCATGCTCCTCTCCAGGGGATATTTCCAACCCAGGGATCAAACCCAGGTCTCCTGCATTTCAGGCAGATGCTTTACTGTCTGAACCACACTACGTTATGCAGTGTAACAAATGCAATAATGCAGAATAATTCATAATGTAACAAATTATGTCGAATAAGTCATGCTGTAACAAATGCAATAAAGTAGAATTCAAGGTACTCTGATGACCTTGGTAGCTTTGATGAAGATGACACTCTTGGCAGGCAGGCTTAAACCATACTCTCACTGATCAGGAGACGCAGGCGAGTCCCTGTTGTTGTTCAGTTGCTCAGTCATGTCCAACTCTTTGAGACCCCATGGCCTGCAGCATGCCATCCACTATCTCTCAGAGTTTGCTCAAATTCATGTCCACTGTGTTGGTGATGCTATCCAGCCATCTCATCTTCTGCCATCTTCTTCTCCTTTTGTCTTCAGTCTTTCCCACCATCAGGGTCTTTTCCAAGGAGTCTCTATGTGTCATATAAAAGCTGATCTAGTCAGATCAATGCATAGTAGATGAAAATGAACTTTAAGTCTGATGTATAAAAGTCAGGATCTTCCAGGTTCGATACAGGATGCTTGGGACTGGTGCACTGGGATGACCTGGAAGGATGGTATGGGGAGGGAGGTGGGAGAGGGGTTCAGGATAGGGAACACGTGTACGCTCGTGGTGGATTCATGTTGATGTGTGGCAGAACCAATACAATATTGTAAAGTAATTAGCCTCCAATTAAAATAAATTAAAAAAAGATGCAAAAAAAAAGTCAGGATCTGCCAATATATGAATTCTCAAACCTGACAAAACTAGATTTCCCAAGATCTATTGTGATGATAGAAATAAACTCCTGAGAAATTTTTATACCTTGGGAATCTTTATGTGACCTAGTAAGTATTTTCCTCATTGTTATCAGAATTATTATTTGGCATTTTGCTAAACTTTCCCTTTCTGTTGGATATTTGCATATCAGCAGGCATGTTATGAGGTGCAAATGATGACTTAGCAATGCTTTCCTATAAGACAGGAGCATCTACATTAAAGGCTATTTGAAGGTGAAGTATCTACTAAGTTGTCTAGTGTGTCTTTCCACCAGAGAAGTCAAGATGGGCTGGGAGGTGCCAGTAACAGTGGTCAGATTACTACCAAAAATTGGAGCCTGCATGTGTCTCTAACTTCCTGCAAGATGGAGCTTGGACGTACTCAGTGATGTATTTTTGTTCTGTGCCCGTTGTCACGTGTCCTTTCCAACTGGATGAAAATGTGTTCCCCTGGGAGCAACTGAAACTCTAATCAATAAAGATATGTAGTTATTCCCCTGGGAGCCACTGAAACTCTGATCAATAAGGATTAGCAGTTATCTCCCACAACAATTACTCTAGACACAGGTGCATCCAGGTGTGGGACAGTTGCTCAGAAATGTCAATAAAGACAGAGACCGTTTCTATCCTGCTAATTCTCCATGGGTGCACACATGCTCAGTCACGTCAGCCATGTCCCACTCTTTGCAGCTCCATGGACTGTAGCCCGCCAGGCTCCTCTGTCCATGGGATTCTCCAGGCAAGAATACTGGAGTGGGTTGCCATGCCCTCCTCCAGGGGATCTTCCCTACTCAGGGGCCAAACCCAAGTCTCCTGCATTGCAGGTGGACTTTTTACTGCTGAGCCACTGGGCAAGCCCTCTACTTCTCCATGGACTTTTTAACTTTGTGCTTATTTGTTGCAAGATGCCTGCCATCCTGCAGAAGTATTCTTGACCTCAAGATGGGACTTGAGGATAAGAGAGGGCATGCAGGAAGAGAAACCCTCCTGTGGCTCTCTTCTCATATCAGTGAAGAAACATTATTTCAAAAAGACATCCTTTTCCATCTCTCAGATTAGAACGTTGTGACCTGGCCACGTGTTTCTAAAAACTGCATGAGAATCTGGAAGATGGAGTATATAAATAAAGGAAACAAGACAGTCATGGCTGACCTAACCAATAGCACTGGAGTCTAATTATGTATAACTATAGATCTGCAGGCCTGCTGGGCTGTTTGTCAGAGCAGCTTGCACTCTCCTACAGGTGTGAACTGGGTCGCTTGTGCTATTTCTTACAGTTGCTATGTGCCACTCACTCAGTCTCTTTGTTGGCTCAGCCTGCCATTACTAGTATGAAGAACTGATGCTTTTGAATTTTGGTGCTGGAGAAGACTCTTACGAATCCCCTGGACAGCAAGGAGATCAAATTTGTCAATCGTAAGGGAAATCAACCCTGAATATTCACAGGAAGGGTACTTTGTCCACTTGATGCAATGAGCTGATTCACAGGAAAAGATTCTGATGCTGAAAAAGATTGTGAGCAGGAGGAGAAAGGGGTAACAGAGGATGAGTTGGTTGGATAGCATCACCAACCCAATGGACATGAGTTTGAGCAAACCACAGGAGATAGTGAAGGACAGGGAAGCCTGGTGCGCTGCAGGCCATGGGGTCGCAAAGGGTCGGACATGACTGAGCAACTGAACAAACAACAAATAATCTGGGTGGCTTAAACAACAGAAATTTGTTTTCTCATACATCTGGAGGGTGGAAGTCTGAGATCAGGGTACTAGCATGGATGACTCTCTTTTTGATTTGCAGACAACCACCTTCTTGCTATGTTCTCACATGGCCTCTGCTCAGAGCCTGCTCTCGGAAAGAAAAAGTGAGCAAGCCCTTTGGTGTCTCTTCCCAGAAGGGCTCTAATCCCCATTGTAAGGATTACACCCTCAGGGTCTCACCTAATCCTCACTACTTGCCGAAGGCTCCATTTCAAATGTCATCACTTGCAGTTGTTGTTTAGTTGCTCAGTTGTGTCTGACTCCCTTGAACCCATGAACTGCAGCACACCAGGCTTCCCTTTTCTTCAACATCTCCCAGAACTTGCTCAAACTCATGCGCATTGACTTGGTGATGCCATCCAACCATCTCATCCTCTGTCATCCCCTTCTCCTGCCTTCAGTCTTTCCCAGCATCAAGGTCTTTTCTGATGAGTCTACTCTTCACATCAAGAGGTCAAGGTATTGGAGCTTCAGCTTCAGCATCAGTCCTTCCAATGAATATTCAGGGTTGATTTTCTTTAGGATTGACTGTTTGGATCTCCTTGCAGTCCAAGACTCTCTCAAGAGTCTTCTCCAACACCACAGTTCAGAAGCATCAATTTTTCATCACTCAGCCTTCTTTATGGTCCAGCTCTCACATCCATACATGACTACTGGAAAAACTATACCTTTGACTAGATGGACTTTTGTCAGCAAAGTAATGTCTCTGATTTTTAATATGCTGTTTAGGTTGGTCATAGCTTTTCTTCCAAGAAGCAAGAATCTTTTAATTTCATGGCTGCAGTCACTATCTGGAATGATTTTGAAGCCCAAGAAAATAAAGTCTGTCACTGTTTCCATTGTTTCCCCATCCATTTGCCATGAAGTGATGAGACTGAATGCCATGATCTTTCATTTTTAATTGTTGAGTTTTAAGGTAGCTTTTTCACTCTCTTCTTTCACTTTCATCAAGAGGCTCTTTAGTTCTTCTTCACTTTCTGCCATAAGGGTGATGTCATCTACATATCTGAAGTTATTGATATTTTTCCTGGCAATCTTGATTCCAGCTGGTGCTTCATCCAGCCTGGCATTTTGCATGATGTACTCTGCATATAAGCTAAATAAGCAGGGTGTCAATATACAGCCTTGATGTACTCCTTTTCCTATTTGGAACCACTCCATTGTTCCACGTCTGGTTCTAACTATTGCTTCTTGATCTGTATACAAGTTTTGCAGGAGGCGGTAAGGTGGACACGTATTCCCATCTCTTTAAGAATCTTCTGCAGTTTGTTGTGATCTACACTGTCAAAGGCTTTACTGTAGTCAATAAAACAGAAGTAGATGTTTCTCTGGAATTATCATGCTTTTTCTAGGATGCAACGGATATTGGCAATTTGTCCTCTTGTTCCTCTGCCTTTTCTAAATCCAGATTGATCATCTGGAAGTTCATGGTTCATGTACTGTTGGAGCCTGGCTTGGAGAATTTTGAGCATTACTTTGCTAGCGTGTGAGATGAGTACAATTGTGTGGTAGTTTGAGCATTCTTTGGCATTGCCTTTCTTTGGGATTGGAATGAACATTGACATTTTCCAGTCCTGTGGCCACTGCTGAATTTTCCAAATTTGCTGGCATATTGAGTGCAGCACTTTCACAGCATCATCTTTTAGGATTTGAAGTAGATCAGCTGGAATTCCAACACCTCCATTAGCTTTGTTCATAGTGATGCTTCCTAAGGCCCACTTAACTTCACATGCCAAGATGTCTGGCTCTAGGTGAGTGATCACACCATCGTGATTATCTGGGTCATGAAGATCTTTTTTGTACAGTTCTTCTGTGTATTCTTGCCACCTCTTCTTAATATCTTCTGTTTCTGTTAAGTCCATATCATTCCTGTCTTTTTATTGTGCCCATTTTTGCATGAAATATTCACTTGGTATCTCTGTCATCACTTAGGGGTTAGAAATGCCAAGCTAGAAAAGAGACAACACACCCTCTTCTTCCGCAATCCAGCTTTCTGCTGGATTCTGGATATGCTGGAATGGACTAATGCTTAATGCAAGACTGAAATTCTGACCAATACATGCATGCCACGTCACTTCAATTGTTCCGACTCTCTGTGGCCCCATGGACTGTAACCCATCAGTCTCCTCTGTTCCTGGCATTCTCCAGACAAGAACACTGGAGTGGGTTGCCATTTCCTTTTCCAGGAGATCTTCCCAACCTAGGGATCAAACCAGCATTTCTTAGTCTCCTGCATGGACAGGCAAGTTCTTTACCACTAGCGCTACCTGGGAAGTTTCCATATATTCACAATGGAATATTGTATAAAGTGAAAGTTACTCATCCTGTCTGACTCTTTGTGACCCCATGGAACGTACAGTTCATTGAGTTCTCCAGGCCGGAATACTGGAGTGGGTAGCTTTTCCTCCTCCAAGGGATCTTCCCAACTCAGGGATCAATCCCAGTTCTCCAGCATTGCAGGTGGATTCTTTACCAACTACACCACAGGGAAGTTCAAGAATACTGGAGTGGATAGCTATCCCTTCTCCAGCAGATCTTCTAACTGAGGAATCGAACCAGAGTCTCCTGCACTGCAGGCTGATTCTTTACCAACTGAGCTATCAGGGAATATTGTGTTCAGTTCAGTTCAGTCATTCAGTCGTGTCTGATTCTTTGCGACCCCATGAATCGCAGCACGCCAGGCCTCCCTGTCCATTACCAACTCCCAGAGTTCACTCATTCACATGCATCGAGTCGGTGATGCCATCCAGCCATCTCATCCTCTGTTGTCCCCTTTTCCTCCCGCCCCCAATCCCTCCCAGCATCAGAGTCTTTTGCAATGAGTCAACTCTTCGCATCAGGTGGCCAAAGTACTGGAGTTTCAGCTTTAGCATCAGTCCTTCCAAAGAAATCCCAGGGCTGATCTCCTTCAGAATGGACTGTTTGGATCTCCTTGCAGTCCAAGGGACTCTCAAGAGTCTTCTTCAAACCACAGTTCAAAAGCATCAATTCTTCAGCGCTCAGCTTTCTTCACAGTCCAACTCTCACATCCATACATGACCACTGGAAAAGCCATAGCCTTGACTAGACGGACCTCTGTCGGCAAAGTAATGTCTCTGCTTTTTAATATACTATCTAGGTTGGTCATAACTTTTCTTCCAAGGAGTAAGCGTCTTAATTTCATGGGTGCAGTCACCATCTGCAGTGATTTTGGAGCCCCCCAAAATAAAGTCTGGCACTGTTTCCACTGTTTTCCCATCTATTTCCTATGAAGTGGTGGGACCGGATGCCATGATCTTCATTTTCTGAATGTTGAGCTTTAAGCCAACTTTTTCACTCTCTTCTTTCACTTTCATCAAGAGGCTTTTTAGTTCCTCTTCACTTTCTGCCATAAGGGTGGTGTCATCTGCATATCTGAGGTTATTGATACTTATCCCAGCATTCTTGATTCCAGCTTGTGCTTCTTCCAGTCCAGTGTTTCTCATGATGTACTCTGCATATAAGTTAAATAAGCAGGGAGACAATATACAGCCTTGACGTACTCCTTTTCCTATTTGGGACCAGTCTGTTGTTCCATGTCCAGGTTCTAACTGTTGTTTCTTGACCTGCATACAGATTTCTCAAGAGGCAGGTCAGGTGGTCTAGTATCCCCATCTCTTTCAGAATTTTCCACAGTTTATTGTGATCCATACAGTCAAAGGCTTTGGCAAAGTCAATAAAGCAGGAATAGATGTTTTTCTGGCACCCTCTTGCTTTTTCCATGATCCAGCAGATGTTGGCAATTTGATCTCTGGTTCCTCTGCCATTTCTAAAACCAGCTTGAACATCTGGAAGTTCACGGTTCACGTATTGCTGAAGTACTCAACCATAAAAAAGAATGAAGTAATACCATTTGTAGCAACATGGATGGACCTAGAAACTGTCATACTAAGTGATGTGTGTCAGGCAGAGAAAGAATTATCACATGATATCACACATGGAATCTAAAATATGATACAAATGAACTTATATGTAAGAGATGTGGGTTTGATCCCCGGGTCAGGAAGATCTGTTGAAAGAGGAAATGGCAACTCACTCCAGTATTCTTGCCTGGAGAATCTTATGGACAGAGAAGCCTGGTGGGCTACAGTTCATAAGGTCACAGAGAGTTGGACATGACTGAAACCGTTTAGCAGTAGCAGTATACCACATCTATTTTCTCCATCCATCTGTTGATGAACATTTAGGTTGGTTGGCTATTATAAATAGTGCTGTTATGAACACTGGGGTGCATGTATATTTCTGAATTAAAGTTTTCATCTTTTCCAAATATATGTCTGGAAGTGAAATTGCTGAATCATATAGTAACTCTATTTTTAGTTTTTTAAGGAATCTTTGTTCTGTTTTCCATAATGATTGCACCACAATTTACATTCCCACCACCAGTGTAAGAGGCCGCCTGGATTTTCATCTTGAAACAGGGATATAAAAACCAGCCTCACTGAATAAATTCTAAGAGACTGGGGGGGGGGGGACAAAAATAGTTATATTTTATGAGACAAGCTTGTTCATCTTAGCTGTAATAGAGCTCTATTTTGCTCCCTAATCCATTTTTAAGGGGAAAATATAATTTGTCAGAATAATGGTTTGTTACAGTGGTCATACCAGGACATGATCTCTAGATTTGAGAATTTTCACAGGTGGTTTTCTCTGGGGGAAATCTGGAATTAAAGCATTTCAAGTAGCTGTAATACCCACGGTGACCGCCTGGTGGCAGCCATCTATGAAAGCTGCACCAGCTTGCTGTCTGTCCCTGCAAACCCTGGGCTTCTGTGTGAATAGCATTTTTCGTCTCAAAAACTCTAGTGCAGTGCCTATTGCTTTTGGTGGAAGTTCTATTTTCCTTGGTAATGTTTGCTTTGTGATGGCGTCTTCTTGGCTCTGTGAGGCCAACTTCTGTGATGCTTTCTGAATATCACATACTCTGGTTATGTTTATCTTCACGCAATTTGGAGGAAATTTAGCAATTGGAAATCTTTAAAGGCTTGGAGGACTTTCTTTTGTCTTCTCGTTTAATTCAAATGCAGATTGACGCCCTGAGAATGAAAGGCCCCTCTTCCTTTTCCCTGGAAAACTTTCCTCAAAGAAGGCAGACTTCCTAGAACTCCTTACCCACAGAGAGAGATTTTCTGCTTCCCTAGAGGTTTCATTATTCATGTTTGCACATGTCATTAGCAGGGTGAGTTTTCTTTATATTTGTACCAGATGGTGGTTTTTTTTTTTTTTTTTTAGAAGAGGTGTAGAAATTTCCTTTGTTATAATGTATCAAAAATGAATCTTTCCTAATTAACTCACTTCTTTAACAACAAAATTTACAGGGATCCAGTAGCCAAGTGAGTCTTTGGTCGGAGAAGGCAATGGCACCCCACTCCAGTACTCTTGCCTGGAAAATCCCATGGATGGAAGAGCCTGGTGGGCTGCAGTCCATGGGATCGCGAAGAGTTGGACACGACTGAGCGACTTCACTTTCACTTTTCAGTTTCATGCATTGGAGAAGGAAATGGCAACCCACTCCAGTGTTCTTGCCTGGAGAATCCCAGGGACGGGGGAGCCTGGCGGGCTGCCGTCTATGGGGTCGCACAGAGTTGGACACGACTGAAGCGACTTAGCAGTAGCAGTAGCCAAGTGAGTCTTCGGTACCCAGAAAAAGTCTGATTTTGCAAGCCAACTGCCTTTCTATGACTCTGTAGAAATGAGGGTCAGCTTTTGTCTGGATGGAGGTGGTGGTATGGGGGGATATGAAAAACCATGCCGGTCAGGTTTGAGTAAGCGGATTTCTAAAACTGGGGCCAGAGCTTGTGGCTACACTAGCTGTGTGTCCTCATGGCCCAACAATTAGGTTTGCTGTGATTCGGAGCAGAAACCATTCATTCAGGCCACAAACTCTGCATATGTGGCAGGTACAGATGTTGAAGCTGAAACTCTAATACTTTGGCCACCTGATGTGAAGAACTAACTCATTGGAAAAGACCCTGATGCTGGGAAAGACTGAGGGCAGGAGGAGAAGGGGACAACAGAGGATGAGATGATTGGATGGCATCACTGACTCAATGGACATGAGTTTGGGTAAGCTCCGGGAGTTGGTGATGGACAGGGAGGCCTGGCGTGCTGCAGTTCATGGGGTCGCAAAGAGTCAGACATGACTGAGCAACTGAACTGAACTGACAGAGTTGACTGACACAATGAGAATGGCTGGATGTGGTCTCTGAGCTCACAGTGCTGACAATCAGTGGATGGAACAAGCAGGACTTCCAACAAAACACTCAAACAAGTGAATGTATAATCATAGACTGAGGTTAGCGCTCAGAAGGAAAAGAAAATGTTGCAGAAATGAAAGAAACAAGTAACAGAACAGATGTGGTCTCTGAGCTCACAGTGCTGACAATCAGTGGATGGAACAAGCAGGACTTCCAACAAAACACTCAAACAAGTGAATGTATAATCATAGACTGAGGTTAGCGCTCAGAAGGAAAAGAAAATGTTGCAGAAATGAAAGAAACAAGTAACAGAACAGGCTCCAGGCTGGATGTTCAGGCAAGGACTCCTTAAGAAGGTACCTGTGCTTGTGTGCTCAGCCGTGTCAGTCCTGTCTGACTCTTGCAGCCCTATAGACTGTAGCCCGCCAGGCTCCTCTTTCCACGGGGATTCTCCAGGCAAGAATACTGGAGTGGATTGCCACGCCCTCCTCCAGGGGATCTTCCTAACCCAGGGATCGAAACACCAGTCTCCTGCGTCTCCTGCATTGCAGGCGAATTCTTTAACACTGAGCCACTGGTGAGGCCTTCAGTGAAATTTAGAAGGCAGCCGGCAAAGGCCAGGGAAAGGGCAGTGGAGCAGAGAGAAGACAGTGAGGGGAAATAGAATGGACATCTGCAGATGCTTGAGGTAGGGATGAGTATGATGTGTCTGAGCAGTGGAAGGGAGGTTCTGGAGGTTGGAGCACAGAGTGAGAGGGAGAGGGTTGTGAAATAAGCCTGGAGGGGAAAGTATGGGCTAACCCTGAGACCCAGCAGGAGTGGAGGAGCTGTTGGTGATGGTGATGGACTTGAAGGTGATGGTGCTCAGTCGTGTCCAGCTCTTTGCAACCCCATGGACTGCAGCACACCAGGCCTCCCTGTCCATTACCAACTCCCAGAGTTTACCCAAACTCATATCCATTGAGTTGGTGATGCCATCTAATCATCCTCTGTCATCCCCTTCTCTGCCCACCTTCAATCTTTCAAATGAGGGGTCTCTTCAAATGAGTCAGCTCTTCGCATCAGGTGGCCAAAGTATTGGAGTTTCAGCTTCAGCATCAGTCCTTCCAATGAACACCCAGGACTGATCTCCTTTAGGATGGACTGACTGGATCTCCTTGCAGTCCAAGGGACTCTCAAGGATATCCTCCAACACCACAGTTCCAAAGCATCAATTCTTCTGCACTCAGCTTTCTTTATAGTCCAACTCTCACATCCATACATGACTACTGGAAAAACCATAGACTTGACTAAGTGGATCTTTCTTGGCAAAGTAATGTCTCTGCTTTGTAATATGCTGTCTAGGTTGGTCATAACATTTTGGTGTGTGTAGACACAAAAATAGCCCTCTGGCTGTAGCAGTGGAACGTGGAAGTGAAGGGTGCTCTGGACTCCGAAAGAGCAGAAGTTTAGCTGTGTTAATCCTGACACAAGAAAAGGGAGTGTGGGCCAGAGCAGAGAGGGCCAGCAGGTGAGAACTGGATTCAGATGGGTGGGATCTAAACGAGGCTGAATGTTGAGGCGAACTCAATGGGGAGGAGATATTCAGGAAGAGGAAAGTCACAGGTCCTTCTGAGCTGAGTCCTGAGGAACAGAGATTGAAGACAGACTGCAGGGTGAAACATGTCTCAGATGTCCATATAACAGAAACAGTGAAAGACTGGAATCTCCCCAGAGGGTGCAATGAAAACAGAGACAAAATAATTTAGCACATGAATAAATCATACAGTTCAGCTCTTCAGAAAAGACGTCTTGCACACAATGGTTATTTTTCTTCCCTGCCCTGCTTCCTCTCTTTTCTCATCCTTTCCTTCCTTCCTTCCTTTTTTTTAACCCTTTTTCTCTTGCAGAATTTTGTCTAAACTTGCTCAAGTTTAATTGCAGAAAGTCTCAAAATTTTCTACCTTATGGCTCATTATGATCTTTTGCAGAATTTTGGAAAGGGTTTGTACATATTTTAGTATAATTCAGTAATTTTTCTTAAAGACAGGCTCCCTGGCCCTCCTGGGGTTTTGCCACAGTTTTAAAGCATTTTTATTTTAATGCCTTTTTCATTCGGGATTTTTGCATTTTACTGCATCTTTTAACTCTAAATATAATTTGGGGCAAATTAACCTCTCTTTGCTTCAGTTTCTAAATTTGGAAAATAAGTTAATAATCTAATGATATAACAATTGTGCCTTTCTAAGTGTTGTTTTGAGGACTAAATAAGTTAAAAATTTGTAAAGTGCATTGTAAGCATGCCATAAATGTTACCTATAATTATGAGCTATTATTATGGGATGGGGAAGGATAACAGACTGGGGGACCCAGAGAACTGAAGCAGTGGAAATTTTAAGTATGTTTAAGGTACCCAGGAGGTGAAAGCCTCTGGAGATTCACTTTGCATCAACACAAAGGAGCTTTTCTGTAGTGAGTGGAGAGGAGGGTATGAGTGTTCATGCTTATATGGCAAGGTGGAGGAATAAACGTGTTTTGGGAGTTCCCTGGGAGCCCAGGGGTTAGGATTCTGGGCATTCATTGCCATGGCGCAGGTTCAATCCCTGGTCAGGGAACTGAGACCCCACAATGTTTGGGATCCACATGTACACACTGCTGTATTTAAAATGGGTGACCAACAAGGTCCTGGGCTTCCCTGGTGGCGCAGAGGTTAAAGCATCTACCTGCAAGGTGGGAGACCCAGGTTCAATCCCTGGGTCAGGAAGATCCCCTGGAGAAGGAAATGGCAACCCACTCCAGTATTCTTGCCTGGAAAATCCCATGGATGGAGGAGCCTGGTAGGTTATAGTCCACAGGGTCGCAAAGAGTCGGACATGACTGAGCAACTTCACTCACTCAACAAGGTCTTACTGGGTAGCAAAGGGAACTTTGCTCAGTATCATGTGGCAGGCTGGATGGGAGGAGAATTTGGAGGAGAATGGATACATGTACATGTATGGCTGAGTCCACTGCCTGTTCACTGAAACTATCTCAGCCTTGTTCGTTAATTGGCTAATTGTCGTTGTTGTTCAGTTGCTAAGTTGTGTTTGACTCTTTGCAACCCTGTGATCTGCAGTACGCCAGGCTTCCCTGTCCCTCACTATCTCCAGAGTTTGCTCAAACTCATGTCCATTGAGTCAGTGATTCCATCCAACCAACTCATCCTCTGTTGTCCCCTTCTCCTCCTGCCCTTAATCTTTCCAAGCATCAGGGTCTTTTCCAATGAGTCTTGGCTTTACCTCAATAGAAAATAAAAAGTTAAAAAAGTAGTGCTGCAATGAAAAAAAATGAGTGAACGTGTTTACACCCCTTTGTGTTTCTTTTATTGGGCCTTTTCTTAGTGATACGAGGAACGCGGCTACAGCTTAGTAATAACAGTCCTGAGAACCAAGGCTGAGTGCTTCCACTGTGCCTACAAGGTGGAAGGGGCCCTCACTAGCACATGCTTTATCTTGATGAACCCCATAAGAGCTCTAAGAGGTCGAGTTTATTCTTATGTTTGTCTTAGCAATGAGAAAATGGAGACTGTATACCGTACTCAAGGTTACATTGATCATTAAGTGTCAAAGCTGGGTTTGAGTCCAGACGTTCTAGCCTTAGAGCCAAACATATATGAACAACCTCCATTTTCCTAGTTACACTTTAACTCCTAAGATTTTCTCAAATGTCCAAAAGTTTGTGCCTTCTTTAAGAAGAAAGCAATCAGGCAAGCTTTTCTTGCTTTAGTTTAAAAGAGGAGAGTTTAATCAGAGAAGGTACATGTTGCTTGGAAAAGATCTTTAAGAGCACATCTAATCCTGAGTTTCCATAATTCTATAAATAAAGAAATGAGTTCAAAGAAGTCAATAACAATGATGATGAGAAATGTATGTTTGTACAATCAAATCACAGTCTGATGGTCACAAAGAGTGAGAAAGACACTTAAATGAAAGGACAGAACAGATTCCACCTTCCATATGCTGACATTTATTTTTTCACTTAACACAAGCGTTATCAAGTACCTCCTATGATCCAGGCACTGTACTGTGTTATCATATCAGAATCCCTGTCTTCAAGATGTTTGTGGCTCCGTGGAAAAGGAATGGAGGGGAAAGACTTTTTAAGTACACAGGTAACAGAGGATGTATAAATACATGATGGGAATGGAGAGAATCTATTTGTAGTGAAGACTGGTTAAGATAAAAATATGAGTAACAGTGGTGAGCAGTATGAGAAACTATAGATGGATTTGGGGAGGCAAACACATTATAAGTAGTGAAAATAGAGGAACCAGCCTCTGGTTGAGAAGAATGGAGAGAGAGACAATTTTAAGGGAAAAGGAAGAGAGGAGATGAGTGAGGGGTCTTACTACGTTGGATCAGAGTTCCGTGTTGGCACTCTTTCCTGGATGTCTTAAGACACAACAGGTGTGGATCCAAACCTGACCTAACACATAAAACCAAACCTAACACATAAAACCTAGCATAAAACCAAGCCTAATGCATAAAAACTATAACCAAACCTAACACACAAAACCAAAGCAGAACTGCAGACAAGAATAGTCAAGAGACAGAGACAAAGGGACAGAAGGTTGCCTGTTTCTCACTACTACAGGCAGTGTGCACGCGACAGCTTCTACTTCCGTTTGGATTCTGCAGAGACAGTAACTTCTTTCCCTCTTATTTGTCCTTTTGTGACTGCAGCGCTCATTGGGGAAGTGTTAGCATGAGGTCCACAAACGGTCAGCTGTGGTGGAGGTGGTTAGGAATGGAGCAACCTCAGAGTAGTCAACAAGAAAGAGTGTATTGGGTTGGCCAAAACGTTACTGGGGCTTTTCAGGTGGTGCAGTGGTAAAGAATCAATCTACCAAGGCAGGAAATGCAAGAGACAGGCTTCAATCCCTGTCTCCAACCCGTCCATGCTGTCCCGTCCCTGTCTCCAGGGGGTCAGAAAGATCCCCCGGAGCAGGAAATGGCAAACCACTCCAGTATTCTTGTCTGGAGAACTCCAATGACAGAGAAGCCTGGCAGGCTACAGTCCATGGGGTCACAAAGAGTCAGACACGCCTGAGCATCCAAGCATCACATCACAAAATGTTCACGTTTTCCATAAAACCTGAGCTTTCGGATCAACTCAATAAATATATCTTAGGCTCAGAAAGGAAAACAGAAGCGTTGCCAAACACTAACACTTTTTTCTCTGAGTTTTTCTTTATTTACTCTCTTCCTCTGGGCTCTGTGAGTATGTTGTGTCTCCAGTAAAAGTCAAGACTTTTTCATTCATCAATACTTCCAAAAATGGGGACACTGATGAATAATAATTGGTTTTTCTGGCCCTGGCCTCATTTCTGAGATGAATCTTCTGAGTCAGTTCATTTGAGCTGTATGAAAGACACTTAGTTGATAATGAGACAACTCTCCTAATTAACTAAGCCTTAAAAGCAAATTATGTCAGCCCACAGAGTGGGCCACCTTTGCTCTCATTCAAAGGACTGGCAGATGGTGGGATTCTGGGAGGTTTGAAACTGATTTTCTTTGGAGTTTCTAACAGAGTGTTGATTGAGAGTAGAGGGTTGACTTCAACATGTCTGTCTCTGCACAGTTAAGCAGCTAGCTATCTTCATGGGTCATTCAGAGAACTGTGAGCCCAGGGCAGCAGACAGTGCTGTGTTGGAGGCTTGTCCCTCCATTATCTGGTTTATGGAGACTCTCTTGACCATTTGACGGAATCAATGTTCACAGTTCCTCCCCTTTGCCCTCAGAGGAAATGAATATTTTCCTGTCACTTCCCAGGGCCCCCTGTCCTTTTCCTCTTTTCTCCATGGGCCTTTGATGTTTTTCATTGTTGTCTGCTGTTGATTTGTGAGACTCAGAAAGATCCTATGCAGAAAGTAAGGTCTGGTACTCTGGGTAGGATGATGTTTCCCCAATAATTTTTTTATAAAAGGCAAACACGTCTACTGACAATCCTTCTATCGTGTCTAATATCTCTTTGTTGCTGTTGTTTAGTTGCTAAGAGATGTCTGACTCTTTTGCAGCCCTAGGGACTGTAGCCCACCAGGGTCCTCTGTCCATGGCGTTTCCCAGGCAAGGATACTGGAGTGGGTTGCAATTTTCTTCTCCAGGGGATCTTCCTAACCCAGGGATCTAACCCAGGTCTCTCGCATTGCAGGCAGATACTTTACCAGCTGAGCCACATCTCTTTAACATCCTATGAATAAGTTCCTAAACAGATCAAATAAGCCAGCCTGCTTTTCAGGCAGGCATTTGTAGATTTCAAAATAAATAAAATCAAATGGCTTTAATAGTCTTCTGGAAGGAATTTCTTTTCTTTCCCCAGCACATGACTACGTGTAAGGTAGACTTCATATGGAATAGCCACTTTGTAAGTCATCGGCTGCAGGGGCCAGTGTTATTGTTCCTTTTTTGCATTGACATATAAGAAGGAAAGTGTTATAGAAGCTTCAAAGCTAGTCTAATGAGGGTGACCTAGTTGGGAGAAATGTTAAAACATCTCCAGTGTAAAACCTTTTTAATTCTCACCAACGATAAGACGAATCATTTGGAGTCCCGAGCACTTCCAATTAGTGAGTGAGAGGCTCTGATTAAAAAATCAGGCCCGGTGCATGGCAGAGGGTGTTTTGGTTCTTTATTTTGATAAGTGGTTTTAAGTATTTATTATAATAATCCACAGCCTGCGGACTAATGGGCTGTAGTATGTCTTTTAACTGCGATAAAGCCTTGAGAAAATGGGGCCTCCTTGTAAGCACTTGCAGTTAAATCTTGGCTTGGAAGTAAAATGAGGCCACTTTTTTGGATCACAATGATCATGTTTTCTGATTAATGAAGTGAAAAAATAGATTATTTTACCATATAGAAATTACAATACCCTTACAGAAGACTACGAAGAAAAGGCATTAATTGCTATTAATGGCCTTGATGTCTATCCTGAAGCACTGCATTTAATTGCTTTCTTCAGTTGCCTTATTCAATTATTTGGATTTCTCTTTCATTATGGAAGAACAAATCCCCCAGTTTTATGGCCTGGTCTTCTAACATCAGAACTGGAGTGAGATTTCCAAGGCTGCTGCCTCTGCTGTCTTCTTTCGTCGCATCAGAATCTTGTCCGCACGACCTCCCTGGTGGTCCAGTGGCTAAGACTTCAATTTCTAATGCAGGGGGTGTGGATTCAATTTCCGGTCAGGGAGCTAAACACCCACATGCCTCATGGCCAAAGAACCCAGGAACATAAAACAAAAACAATATTGTAACAAATTCAATAAAGACTTTAAAAATGGTCCACATCAATAATAATTTTTTTAAAAAAGAATCTTATCCAGAATGTACCCCTCGTTCATTCCTTTCTTTGCAGCTCACAACTGGCCAGCTGTTGAGGCTGCTGGAACAACACGCTGGTGTGTTCATGCGTTTGCACTGGTCATGCTGTTTGCCATCGCCTCAGCCAGCTTTATTTAACCTGTTGCTCTGTCTCTGACTCAAGACAGCTTGTGGATGCAAGCACTCCCGTGACAGGTGGTGGAGAACTCTCAGCAGATGCTAACAATCCACTAAGACCCTTCTTAATGTGTAAATCCAAGCAGGATGGACATGCATGCAAATCTCTTGGTCCTGATGTGTTTGCCCAGGCCATACAAGAGCCATCGTCATCAATGTGAACAGTTCTTTGTTCAGGACAACAGGGAAGTTAAAATATCTCTGCCTCTCAGAAGTTTGCCAACTACTTGAGGCCATTGAGGATGCAAGTTCCTGAATGATGCTCTGCCCTTCTTTTTAGCTATGAAGGTCCTTACCAGAATGTTTTGAGTTCCCATAAATGACCCTGATTCTACAAGCACTGAAGGGATGGTTTTATTACTAGGCTTTTGTGTAGTGTTGCTGGGAATAGTGATAGCCTCTTTAGCCACAACTCTTTGTTTTTCTTGTTGGTTGTTTATGCTTTTAACAAGTTACCTATGCTTTGCCAACAAAATTCTTTTTCTAATGAATTCTTATTGAAGTATAGCTGTTTCATCATGTTGTGTGAGTTTCTACTGTACTGCAAAGTGAATCAGCTGTACACATACATGTTGCTGTTGTGGTTCCCTAAGTCCCTAAGTCATGTCCAACTCTTTGCAATCCCCATGGACTGCAGCACACCAGGCCTCCCTATCCCTCACAGGGACATATACATTATACCCCCTCCTTTTTTGAATTTCTTTCCCAATTAGGTCATCACAGAGCACTGAGTTCCCTGTGTAATATAGTAGGTTTTCGTTAGCTATCTGTTTTATACATAGTAGCATATATATGGGCTTCCCAGGAGGTGCTAGTGGCCACGAATCCACCTGCTAAAGCAGGAGATGCAAGAGATGCAGGTTCGATTCATGGGTCAGCAAGATCCCCTGGAGAAGGGAATGGCAACCCACTCCAGTATTCTTGCCTGGAAATCCCATGGACAGAAGAGCCTAGTGGGCTGCAGTCCAAGGGGTTGCAAAGAGTTGGACACAACTCAGCGACTGAGCACTGCAGACATGTCAATCCCAGTCTTCCAATTCACCCTACCCTCCTTTGGTACCCACCTACCCCCCTTTCCTTGCTCTGGTATCCACATGTCTGTTCTCTGCATTGTACAACTGGATCGTTGAATACAGACCGCCCCCTTGGCTTCCAGTCCCTGATATCCCCCAAGCTTTTTGACTTGTGCGCCTTTGGGAACCACTCCTCTGCTTTTAGCGCCTTTGACCAGCCATGGTCAGCTCTAAGGTATTCCTAACGCTTCATCCCTGAAGACCTCACCGAAGGGACTTTCATCGTTGAATACAGACCGCCCCCTTGGCTTCCAGTCCCTGATATCCCCCAAGCTTTTTGACTTGTGCGCCTTTGGGAACCACTCCTCTGCTTTTAGCGCCTTTGACCAGCCATGGTCAGCTCTAAGGTATTCCTAACGCTTCATCCCTGAAGACCTCACCGAAGGGACTTTCAGTCACCTGTGATCTCCAGAGGCTTCCTGGTGAGCCGTATCTATCCACAGCTTCACTAAGATATTATTAGTTGCGCATCTCAGACATGGATGGCTTTCCCTTACTTCCTTGGCTGGATGTTCACCTGGTCCTGTAGCTACTCTAGGGTTCTAGAGAAATCTGATGTCAGGGACACTCTTAGTTCCTGCATAAGATTTCTTTCCCCAGGTTCCTCTGGCTCTCTCTCCTAGTAGCCAAAATCACACCATGCACTGGCACAAACCATCTCTTTATGGTCTCGACCCTTGAAGCCCAGACAAAGCCCAGCCTGGCCAGTTGTCTTTTCCATCTGGGGATTTGACCCTTCTGAGCTAAAGACTTTCTAATCTGAAAATCTACTCAGTTCAGTTCAGTTCAGTTCAGTCGCTCAGTCGTGTCCGACTCTTTGCGACCCCATGAATCGCAGCACGCCAGGCCTCCCTGTCCATCACCATCTCCCGGAGTTCACTCAGACTCACGTCCATCGAGTCTGTGATGCCATCCAGCCGTCTCATCCTCGGTCGTCCCCTTCTCCTCCTCCCAATCCCTCCCAGCATCAGAGTCCCAACTTACCTTCTAAAAACCCAGAGGAGATGATATAAGAAAGCCTTCAGAATTTATTCTTCTTCAAGACCCACACCCCGGATGTATTTTCTTCTGGTTGTTCTTTAGTTACTGAATTGCGATTCAGTTAAGTTACATGGTGGGCCTTGGATAGACAGACTGGCAAATAAAAATGTTACGTGTCCAAACAGATCTTTTAATGTCCCTTCAGCAAGGTTAGTATTGGGATCTTTTTCACTCAGTCGTGAGGATGGTTTGTACTGTTTTACTGGTAGTCCCTTACATTCTTCATCTTGGGACTCACTATCTACCTTTAGAACTTGGCTAACTGGAGATGAGAGTGTAGAAAGGTGTTCTGAGAACAATTTCAGTGTGTATGTGTTTGTGTGGATGTGGCTGGGATTGCCCACATCAACAAGAAGAAATTCTCAGAACATCAGCTCTTGTTCTACAATTCAAGTCAACTCTGATACTGTCTACCTGAACCTTCCACGTTGGATGGCATCATCAACTCAATGGACATGAGTTGGAGCAAGCTCTTGGAGACAGTGAAGGCCAGGGAAGCTTGGTGTGCTGCAGACCATGAGGTCACAAAGAGTTGGATACAACTGAGCAACTGAACAACAACCTGCCTTTAGACACCATTTGTCACCTGTGCTTCTGACCACTAGCTATAGATTGGAGATTCCCATGAGCCTCTCCTTGGGTTCAAATATTTGCTAGAGTGGCTCACACAACTCAGGGAAGCATTTTACTTGGCAGATGATTGGTTTATTATGAAAGGCCATAACTCAGAAACAGCCAGATGAAATGGATGCATAGAGCAAGATATACGGAAAGGGCACAGGACATCCATGTCTTTTCAGAGCACCATCCTCCCAACACCTCCATGCAGTCTTTAATCCAGAAGCTTTGTCCTTCGGCATTTTTATAGGGACTTTATTACATAGGCACAACTGAACCTTCGTGATTGAACTCCATCTCTAGCTCCTCTCTCATTTTCTGAGGTGGTGTTGGCGGGAGGTGATACTGAAAGATCTCAGATCACAGGGATATGTCCCCTGTCCTTAGGTTACCTTGGGACTTTCCCAAAGTCACCCCGTTAACGTCACAAAAGAAGCCTTGATCACTGTCAGTTCAGTTCGGTTCATTTCAGTCAATCAGTTGTGTCCCACTCTTTGGGACCCCATGGACTGCAGCATGCCAGGCCTCCCTGTCCACTCTCTGATCACTCTCAGCACTTGGGAAATTCCAGGGGTTTTAGGAGCTATGTGTCAGCAAAGGGATGAAGCCTAAGTACATATTTCTTATCAGAAATCCCAGTATCACAGGATACGATTTCTGCCACAGAGCAAAGTCAAAGTGTAGACCTTGGAAGCTTTAGAATAGGGCTCTAATTAGTTGATCCTACCAGACATAGAATAAATACACATGTCCAAAGTAATTATCTATATATATTAATATATCAGGCTACACAGGTTGCACTAGTGGTTAAGAACTGGACTGCCAACGCAGAAGACATAAGAGACGTGGGTTCGATCCCTGGGTTGGGAAGATCTCCTGGAGGAGGGCATGGCAACCCATTTCAGTATTCTTGCCTGGAGAACCCCATGGACAGAGGAGTCTGGTGGGCTACAGTCCAGTTCAGTTCAGTTCAATCCCTGAGTCATGTCTGACTCTTTGCGACCTCATGGACTGCAGTACGTCAGTCTGAAGTGATTTAGCGCATGTTAATATATCATCTGTTTATTTATCTATGTTTTATATGTACGTACATACACTGGAACTTGCAAAAAACTGGAAAACAAAAACAAATGCATGTGATGATCAGTGAAACTAGAATTTTAAGTGGCTCTTCATTATATTTTTGCTGATGATATAACATTTTCCTTTCTGAAGTAGAAAATGTAAATCTCTGGGCAGGAAGGAACCTTGGATTGTTATTTTCCTTCCAATTTACATAAATAAGATTCTAAAACTGTGCCTTCCTAAGTTTACCATGCAAATGGTCACGGAGATGGAGCTGTTATAGATTCAGGATATGTATTTAATAGCAGCAGCTTCAGGACACATACTTTCTGAGTTAAATGGACCAGAATCACCTCCTCCACCCCGACCATCCCCCTCAAGTGTTGTTTCTTGAGAGTAGCCCACCATCTGCCTTAAAAGTACACAAAAGGATTTATTTCAATTATCAAAAATTTCAAATCTCTTTCTTGCTTATTTTAGGAGCTCTTTAGAAAGGTTTAAAATATTCCATCTGGACTGGTGATGATATAAATTTATGCATTATAATCTGAATGTCTTTTCATTTTTTTCCTATAGTAATAGCTGTGTAGATCTTTCTTTTCCTTTTTGTTCTTGCCTTTTTTTTTTTTAATAAAAATGTATCCAGCAGGCTCTTGCTTTTCTTCTGATGGAAAGTTTTAAGTCATTTTAGAATTCTATTTCCCAAATAAGGCACAAAGAAAGAAAGCTTTAGTAATTTTCCTTATCACTAGACTCTATCTTCTCTCCCTCCTTTAACACCTAGCTGGAACTCTGTATCATGCAATGACCTTTCCTATGTTAGTCATCTGTTACAGGAAAATGTGTAAACAAGTTAATAGAAAATTTGCTTTTTGTTAAAAACAATTCAGTTGCCCAACACCACACAGTGTTGTGTGGAGATGATTAGCAGGCAGGATGGATAACACTTAGGACATCATTTAACGCCTAGATGAAGGTCACATTCCCAAGCTGGTTTTAGCATGCATGCTAATAATGGCAATTGCCTGGCTCTTTTTCTCTAACAACAACAACAAAAGGCTTTGTTAAGTATGATAATTAGTGAATTGGGAAGGTAAAAGATTCCTGCAAATAATATTGAAATGATTTCAATAAGCATTATTATTAAAAAAAGAGTCCATTATGATTTAGTCTAGTCCTATTTAACTGGAGACTGCATAACAATGATTGCAAAAGCTGGTGCAAAGGGAAACCATTCAAAACTCTTGACATTAATAATAATAATGAAATACTCACTTACTGAGCTCTTTGATATACCCAAAGAAGAACTTCAAGGTTTCAACAGCAAACTAAAATGAGTTTAAAAAAGAAATGAGATTTATGGCTATGTATTCATTTCTGTGAAAGAATTTTTTAAAGTGTATTTGTTGTTTATTTGTTTTGTTAATTACAGTTGCCTAAAAACTTGAGATGCCACATGGAAATTTGAGTTTTCTATAATGTAACAAACCATCAGTACAATATTACTTTAGAAGAAGAATATTTGCACCAAAGTGTCAGCTTTTCCTGCCTCTTTAAATAAACTCAGCCTCACATTAAGTGTGGTGGTGCTGGGTTAGTCGCTAAATCATGTCCAACTCTTGCAATCTCATGGACTGCAGCCTGCCCGGCTCCTCTGTCCATGGGATTCTCTAGGCAAGAATACTGGAGTGGGTTGACATTTCCTTCTCCACACAATTTCTGTGAAAGAATATTTTAATGGCAGTGAGCCGTGAGGTGAGGGAGAAATGGTTGGAATTTTAACAAGAGAGTGGTTGCTTTATTTAATCACAATAATGAATCTTGCATTTTGTCAACATATGGCTAGTCATCCTCAAGTTATCTTAATGATATCAGGCAGAGTGTGCAGTTGTTCCATGCTTGAAAATTAAAAACAGTAGAACAATCTAACTGATTTAATCCTGAATGCCAATAGTGAGAGAGGGAGCACTTTCATGACAGGAGACTGGGTTATTTTTATATCTTGTGAAAGACTGAAATAATGCTTTATGTTTGTACTATTACATACAGGCATTACATCTAAAAAGTCTGACAAGGTCTTGTATTGAGGTTAATTCTTTATGGAAAGTTCTGATTAACTCTATATTAACCAGTGTAGAAACTTCTGTTGGGTGCGTGCTCAGGCACTCAGTCACGTCCAGTTCTTCTCAACCCTTTGGACGGCAGCCTGTCAGGCTCCTCTGTCCATGGGATTTTTCAGGCAAGAACACTAGAGTGGGTTGCCACTTCCTATTCCAGGGGGTCTTCCTGACCCTAGGATTGAACTTGTGTCTCCTGCACTGCAGGCAGATTCTTTACTGCTGAGCCAACTGGGAAGCCCAGAAACTTCTGGAAGAGAACAATTTATGCTCTATTTATGCACTGACAAAAGCGAAGTGAGTTCCTGCATAATCTGTCACACCTTTCCAGATAAATAAATACATGAACACCTAAAGACCACCAACCAAATGCCAGCAAACCAAAAGCAAGTTCCCGAAAAGCTCTCACAGGTAATAGAGCTTTTTCTAAGGATCCAAGTTGTTGAATCCACAGGAGGTATGTTTTAAATACTCTTCATGAGCTTAGTTAGCATCAGACTCTTAGCAACTTGTGAACAGAGATGCTTCTTTTCTCTTCTCATAATTACAGAACCTAGTAGAGAAGCTGTCTTTAAATAGGTGTGTTAAAGGAATACATGAATGATGGCATGACTGCCTGAGTGAAGCCATTCTGGGAGAATTCTTGGGGACACATCTCAAAAGAAGCTTTAGCATTTTCCTGTGGGTGTGATATGATTCAAAGGAACATCAAATGCTCACTTTAAAATGAAGCTAATAATAGCATCTCCTTCACAGGGTTTTGTGAATAATGTATATAAATTTCTTCAAACCACACTTGGCACATGGTAAAAACTATGTAAATGCTGGTTATTATTATTTTATTATATTGAATGGAAAAATAATCTAAGTGTAGCTTTCATTCTGAAGGGGCTCAAAAGGGAGAATGTACTATTCTATTTCTCCTTTTTTTTTTGGTGCATATGTCTTTCTTTCTTTTTTAAAAATTTGTTTATCTTTAATTGGAGGATAGCTGTTTTACAATATTGTGTTGGTTTCTGCCATATATCAACAGGAATCAGCCATAGGTGTATATATATATATATACCCTCTATCTTGAACCTCCCTCCCACCCCATACCATCCCTCTAGGTTGTCATAGAGCAGTTTGAGCTTCCTGCATCATACAGCAAATTCCCACTGGCTGTTTTACAGGCCACAGCTGACCCACACCTCTGCCAGAGACTCCTGCATACTCACGGGCAAGTCTGGGTCAGTCACTTGTGAGTCCATGGAATTCTCCAGGCCAGAAAACTGGACTGGATACCTTTCCCTTCTCCAGGGGATCTTCCCAACCCAGGGATCAAACCCAGGTCTCCCGCACTGCAGGCATATTTTTACCAACTGAGCTATCAGGGAAGCCTGGCTGTGACGGACACTGCAGAAACGTGGCCAAGAGGAGCTACCACTCACCCAACATCGGGGCGGTGGCCAAGAGGAGCAATCCTACATCCAAGAAGTGATGGCTGCGTGGGCGCAGGAGGACCGAGAGGAGCTACTCCACAGTCAAGGTCAGAAGGGCAGCCGTGAGGAGATACCCCTTATCCAAGGTAAGGAGCACCTGCACTTTGCTGGAGCAGCCATGAAGAGATACCCCACGTCCAAGGTAAGAGAAAACCAAGTAGATGGTAGGTGTTGCAAGAGGGCATCAGAGGGCAGACACACTGAAACCATAATCACAGAAAACTAGTCAATCTGATCACGGACCATAGCCTTGTCTAACTCAATGAAACTAAACCATGCCCTGTGGGGCCACCCAAGACAGGAGGAGAGGTGGAGAGGTCTGACAGAATGTGGTCCACTGGAGAAGGGAATGGCAAACCACTTCAGTATTCTTGCCTTGAGAACCCCATGAACTGTATGAAAAGGCAAAATGATAGGATACTGAAAGAGGAACTCGCCAGGTCAGTAGGTGCCCAATACGCTACTGGAGATCAGTGAAGAAACAACTCCAGGAAGAATCAAGGGATGGAGCCAAAGCAAAAACAATACCCAGCTGTGGATGTGACTGGTGATAGAAGCAAGGTCCGATGCTGTAAGAACAATATTGCATAGGAACCTGGAATGTTAGGTCCATGAATCAAGGCAAATTGGAAGTGGTCAAACAGAAGATGGCGAGACTGAACGTCAACATTCTAGGAATCAGCGAACTAAAATGGACTGAAATGCGTGAATTTAACTCAGATGACCATTATATCTACTACTGTGGGCAGGAATCCCTCAGAAGAAATGGAATAGCCATCATGGTCAACAA
>SJYX01000732.1:292803-350853 GCA_006410675.1 Oreotragus oreotragus | reverse complement strand
ATTGTGATCCACACAGTCAAAGGCTTTGGCATAGTCAATAAAGCAGAAATAAAATTTTTCCAGAACTCTCTTGCTTTTTCATGATCCAGCGGATGTTGGCAATTTGATCTCTGGTTCCTCTGCCTTTTCAAAAACCAGCTTGAACATCTGGAAGTGCTCGGTTCACATATTGCTGAAGCCTGGCTTGGAGAATTTTGAGCATTATAAATCCTGTAAAATACTCATAGGATTGCTTGTAAGGAAACTGAGATTATTCCTATGAGGCCCTCAGAGTGGCTACTGGTTCTCACTGAACATGCAATAAATGTGAGCTATTTTATGTTTAGCTTATGCCCAAGTGTATTTTAAGCATCAGTGTCTCCTCTCCACTTTACTCCCACCCCCGTCACCCCAACTTTTGGAGTAACTTCCAGGTTTTTGTGGCTTCAGAGTCGTGGCCAAGGTTTTCCATAACTTAGCAATGATTTTTATCATTATTCTGAAGTTTTGAAAGATTCAAAGATACTGATGTTTGGTTCCAGAGCTCATAGTGTTTATACATCTTTCTGCAGCCTTATCCTACGATTTAATCTTTGCTGTTTAGTTGCTCAGTCATGTCGAACTTTTTGCGACCCCGTGGACTATAGCCTGCCAGACTCCTCTGCCTGTGGAATTCTCCAGTCAGGAATACTGAAGTGTGCTGCCATATTCTTCTCCATGGGATCTTCCTGACCCAGGGATCCAACTCGTGTCTCCTGCTTTTGCAGGTGAATTTTTTATCCCTGAGCCACCAGGGAAGTCCTTTAGTCTTTATATAACTTTACATCATCTAGCACACTCAACCCTGTGCTTTGTACCCAGAAGGTCCTTGTTAAATGCTTGCTAAAATGAAGTGATCCAGAATGAGAGAACACTGGGAACAAGGTTCTCAGGACACAGGACTTCCTCACAAGATCTATGGCGGCGTTGATTAGGGCACTGGAGTGCAGTAGGGGAACACTCTCCAGAAATAGTAACATTTTTAGATTTTGAATTCAAACCCACGATTGCATGATTGAGACAGAATGGAAAGAGGAGANTAACACATCTCTGAAGCAAGTAAACAAGAATAACTGCAAGAAGAACCATCATCCTTGCTGTCATTCAAAATTTCTCCCAGGTGGTTCATTTTGTAACCATTTCCCCCTTTCTGTGCCTGGCTAGAAATATCAAGAACAGGTTTAAAAAACACAAGTCTTTTGTCAATTTGTTATTATATTTATGTTTAATTAATACAAAAAGTATATATTACATGCATTAAGTACAATTAGAGGTCTCTCTTGCCACCCTGGGGGGCAAACGATATGCTCCAGTGTTGTCTGATATTCATCTATGAAACTTAAGGTCTGGCCCAAAGTGACCTTCTATCCCAGTCCATGTAAAGAGATACTGAAACTGCTAGAGATGCTAGAAACCGCTTTTGCTAAAGAAGAGTACTCTTATATAGGGCAAACAATTACGCAAATATAAATGTGGGCCATATTATGACTACTGAGAATTCCCCGGGAGGCTCTGTTTACAAACCTGTTCATTCCCACCCAGGAAACCTCAGAGTATACCTGCTTTATGGAGTGATCTTCCTGTTACTGTCAAGCACCTGCTGCCTTGGCTTCTATTCCAAACACACTCTGAGCCTCTATTCATGCATCTGTCTTTCTTGACCTTGAACACTGTACACTCTGCTTTCTGGGTGAGGAAGAAAGACATCTCTGGGGACCTGCTTGTCACTGGCACTGCCAACCAGGGTTCCAGTACCTTGTGCTGTGACCTGTGACACGTAGGGCCAGTATCAGCAGCTACTCAGTCAACTCCTGTCACTAATGCCCAGGAAATCCCTTGCTGGCCCCAGTAGAGGGCCAGGAGTCCTTCAGGTGTTTCCTTGGGCACCGAATCCTTCACTCCCTTTTTCCAGGCTTTATGAAGCCTCATTTTTAGGCCCCATATGTCTTCTAAAGTCTCTTCTGCCCACTCAGTTCTTCAAGCTGTCTCATCTCACTGCATTCTTGGGTTATAAACTGTGCGACTCTCATCTCACAGCTAAGGAAGTTGCAAGACGAGGAGAGAGTAGCCTGGTAAATCATGGAGCTGGGACTCAGGTCTGTCTGATGCCAAAGGGTATGCTTTTAATCACATCCCAGAAGATGATTTCTCTTTTGATATTTAAGGGAGAGTATAGTAGAGAAAGAGACTTTTTACTTTTGGTGGAGTTATTTTTCAGGCTGGAAGGAATTCAAATATGTTTTTGCTCTAGAGGACAACCTGAGAACTGAGGCTTGCTCTCAGGATGCTGAGAGAGTTTGGAATTCTAAAACACTGAAAAGACCTAATCATCCTGGCTTTGAGTTAGAATGATGGGCCCAACGCTTTTCAATTTAGGATGGTTTGTTTTGCATGTTGATAAAGTGGAGTAAATTGAGTTGCAAGCTGAGTGGTGGAGTAAAAGAGCATCTATTAATTTTAAGCATAACCCAGGTTGTCTACCAAGTGTCTATAATATTAACAAGCAGAACTGTAAGAACTACAGCATTTAATTTTAAGGAATGTAAACAAAATGCTCTATCAAGGGAACCCAGTTGAATCCCTGGGCTTGTGCTCAGCTGTTTGTGGTTACAGGTGACCTCTTTCCCCCAAGTTTTTATTTGCCTGTGAGTTTGTTTTTTTTTTTTTTTACTCAAGCAAGTAGAAGAATAGGTTGAGAATTCAGGGCCGAGAACTGTATTCGTTTTCTAGAGTTACCACAAATGACCACAGACTCGTTAGCTTGAAACAACAGAAACGTATTCTCTCACAATTCCAGAGACCAGAGTCCTAACTCAGGCTGTCTGGAGGACTGTGCCCCCTTCAAAGGCTCTAGGGGAGGATCCTTCCTCACCTCTTCCAGCTTCCAATGGCTGCTGCTATGGAAGCATCATTGCAGTCTCTGCTGCTCCATCTGCGCATGGTCTCCTCTCCCGGGTCTATGTTCAAATGAGATCATATTCACCAGCTTCCCTGGTGGCTCAGATGGTAAAGAATCTACCTGCAATTCAGGAGACCTGGGTTTGATCCCTGGGTTGGAAATATCCCCTGGTGAAGGGAATGGAATACCTATTCTGGTATTCTTGCCTAGAGAATTCCATGGACAGAGGAGCCTGGTGGGCTACACAAAGAGTCAGGCATGACTGAGTGACTGACACTTTCACTTTTTTCATTCTTCATAGGTAGCAGAGGTTGAGACTTGGACATATCTTTTTTGGGGGGGGGAAGGATCACCATCTATTCTACTGTGGGCAAAAGCATTTGGGAAGGAGAGAAGAAAGATCCCAGGAGAATGTAAAAGAGGGGGTGGCATATGTGTGCCAGTCCTTTTCTAGAGTTTGGTAGAGTTGATTCTGAAGTCTAATAAGGGAGGAGTTTCAGCTGGAAGCTTCAGAACTTCCTGTGAAGTGAAAAGCATGAGCAACTTCAGGACACAGCTGGAAATGTGACCAAGAGCCTCCGCCTAGCATCCTAGGGCCTCAGGATGGCCGCTGGGCAAACAGTGTGGTACGCAGACTCGCAGTGGGAATGCCCCCAACCCCTGTTCTCTGAGAGTCTGCAAGCCATGGAGGGACACCTTCTCAGGACGCCTCTTCTGCCAGGCAATGGATGGCACATGCAGCTGAAGTCGAAGTCCACAGGGGTCACATGAGGCAGTCCTGGAATTTCTGAAACTATTGAGGAAGCTTTGAGGAATTCCCTTTGGCCCTTTCATTAACTAGGAGTTATTGTGATTTTGAGATGAATTTTAAGAAAGCTATTTTCTCTCCCATGCTACAGAAGCCTGAGAGGGTCAGCCTCAAAAGGTACAACAAAGGTTAAAAATCACATGCAAATTGTGTGTGTGGAAGCATGCATTGGGTTGGGGCTCGCTGTGAGCTTCATTTTGCCTCATTTGGAAAAATCAGGAGGCAACAGCGTGTGAAACCTGTGCAAGAAGTGGTCCATGCAGAACCGATAGGGGCCCTGGAAGAATATGGATGGCAGCGGAAGTTGAGGGGTTTGCTAAGTCACTTCAGTCATGTCCATTTTACTGTACTGCAGAGGTGCAGTAAGGAAAATCTATACAAATTTGTACTTATTTTTATTCATATACAACTAGAGAAGCCTCAGCCTTCTTTCACAGTACCTTTTGAAAGAACAAAATAGAATACACGCTATTTCTAAGAGATTGTACAGGGGGAAAGAATGCAATCTTTAATATTTTTTTCAAGCAATCAAAGAATAAAGATCATTCTGGACTGATATAAATGCAAAGACAAGCCAAAAAACAGCCCTCCTACCCACCTGCCACCTTCAGTGAGTTACCTCAAAAGAAAAGAAGATTAGAAATGTTTATATGTTATGTTAATCACAACATTTTAAGACCAAACACTGTGATAAACACATTTTCTTATAAGTATTCAATTTAAAACCCCCATTTGGATGGGATTATTTCCATTAAGGGCTTCCCTGGTGGCTCAGCTGATAAAGAATCTGCCTGCAATGTGGGAGACCTGGGTTTGATCCTTGTGTTGGGAAGATCCCTTGAAGAAGGGAATAGCCACCCACTCCAGTATTCTGGCCTAGAGAATTCCATGGACTGTACAGTCCATGGGGTCGCAAAGAGTCGGACACGACTGAGCGATTTTCATTAAAGGATATCTATTAACAGAGAATTTTTAACATGAAATAGTTCAAAACAATGTATTAAAATATTTCACTAATGCTTGTCTCTCTTGCTCATATTCATCAGTGAAAAACTTTGTAGACTGAAGTCTGCTATCCAACTAAANTCATGGGGTTGCAAAGAGTCAGACACGACTGAGCGACTAAGCACAGCACATTCCACACAGCAGATACATCTATATATGTCTTCAGTTTAATGAATGCCAAAATAACAGTTTCCATTTAGGGCAAGGGAATTATTGCAAGTCAGTTCCGTGTAATGGAATGAGTGTCTAGTTATCATGAGACCTTGGTTATGCTACCGCTAACTAGCTCTGGTCTTGGTTGGGTCACCAAACATTTTTGCCCCTTGGTATCCAACATTTGAAATGGAAATAAAATAGTTACCACCTTTCTCTCTGCAGTAAAACTATGCTTATGACAGTAGTTTGCAAATGGAAAAGCACTGTGCTACAGAATTATCTTGGGGCAAGCGTATCTCAACTCACAATGTCCCGTTACATCCCTATTGTAAGACAAGTGGGAGCTGTCAGTCTACCTGACAGTCTAGGGCTTTTCAGAAGGTGGCTTGTGGCCACTTCTTCATTGGGGTGCATGGGAGATATGTCAGAAACCCGCATTTCTGGAACTCCTGTGAAGATTTTCTGCATAACAGTCCTTGGTGGTGGAGCCCAGAGAAATTTGTCCCCTTCCGTCCTTCTTTCCTCTCTCTCTCTCCCCACCTGCATTTATCATCTATTTATGTATTTTCTCTTCCTTTTTCTATCTATCCATCTATCATTTGTCTATGTATCCATCCAACTGTCATCTATCTATCTTTATTTCTTCTCTTTGTTGTTGTTGTTTAGTTGCTGCCCATCTTGGGTGGCCCTGCACAGCATGGCTCGTGGCTTCGCTGAGTTTTGCAAGCCCCTTTGCCATGACAAGGCTGTGATCCCTGAAGGGGATCTATCTTTCTATCTACATAATTCCTTATCTATTACCTACCATCTCTCTAAAAACTGCCAGAGTCACACGTGGGCATATATGGCACACGCTGAAATCTGAGGATCACTGTTTGCCGTTCTTCATATGATTCCCCTCAATTGGCAAGTCCTGCATTTGTCTCCTACCTACAGACTTTACATGTTTCAAGACTCATCTTAAGTCACTCACTTTAAAGTGAAGCTTTCCCAGATTATTCCAGGAGTTCTCATTGAATTACTTTTTGATGATATTTTAAGGCATTTAAAATTCAACAAATTTACACTGCAATGTTTTTCAAAGTAATTGTTCCTGTGCTAGTCTTGTTCCTTCAAATAGCTTTTAAGTTCCCTCAAGTATGGAAATCTGGCTTATTCCATATGCCCTCCAGTATGTGGCAAATGTCAAGCTCAGAGTAGGTGCACACAGTTTGGAAGGAGAAGCCTGGGAGAGACAGACCTTCAGTAGATGGAGAATCTGTAAAAACCTCTCGCGCTTCCTTCTCCCTGCTGCTGACCTTGTTTATGCTGACGTTTCGTTACACAGCCACACCGTACCTAAAACTCCCTGTTTAGCTTTTTACAACTCTAACAACAACAGGGGAGACAACACAATGTTTACTCCTGATGGAGGGTCTACAGATGCAGATTTCCAGCATGTAGGAAGATTTCCAGGAGCTTTGGCAGAAGGTGCCATGTGCTGGGTATTAGTTTTAGAGGCTGAACACAAAAGTTATTTCCCAATTGTGATTCTGTAATCTTACTTTCAGGAGAACGGTGGTCATTTCTGACATGCTGGTCCGTGTTCTTGGACCACAGCCACATTAGGTGTTTTTCTTCATCAGTCATGATTTCTTTCTTTCTTTGTGTTGATTTCTTAAAAAAAAAAAAAAAGAAAAACCAAAATGGGATTTATACTGACTTGAGACACAGATAAAAGAACTCTTACAAAAATCTATTCAGAATGGATTACAGGAAAAAGACAAAAATTAATATCTTTTCTTGTTTTAAAGATGCTAAAATTTACCAAGGTGTTCTGTTCAGGGCTGCTCTAGTAAAACAGATGAACATCCAGGGGCTTCTTTAAAGAGTATGTGTGTGTGTGTATCTCTGTGTTTGTCTTTTGAAACCAACAAGAACCTACTGTATTGGACAGGGAACTCTGCTCAACGTTATATAACAATCTAAATAGGTAAAGAATTTGAAAAAGAATAGATACATATATCTGTAGAACTGAATCACCTTGCTGTACACCTGAAACTAACACAATATTGTTAATCAACTATACCCCAATATAAAATAAAAAGCTTTTAAAAAAAGTGCTTTGAGGGAGAAAGACTAGGAATCAGCAGAATCTAACAGTCATAGCCATTTGTTATTTTGCTATTGAAAAACCTCCTATAAGCAATAAGCTAGTTACTAAAATTTTAATCAAAAATCTTCTGTGTACCTGAGGGCCAGGTCACAGAATTGGCAAACCACCCATGCAGTTCTTATGTAAGTGACCTTGAATTAAGAATAATAATGATTGTGTTACTTTCAACTTGTGAATCTTGGTTGTAGTTTCACTTTTATGATCTCCTTTTCGTTTTAATCCACATAACACATCTCTGAAGCAAGTAAACAAGAATAACTGCAAGAAGAACCATCATCCTTGCTGTCATTCAAAATTTCTCCCAGGTGGTTCATTTTGTAACCATTTCCCCCTTTCTGTGCCTGCCTAGAAATATCAAGAACAGGTTTAAAAAACACAAGTCTTTTGTCAATTTGTTATTATATTTATGTTTAATTAATACAAAAAGTATATATTACATGCATTAAGTACAATTAGAGGTCTCTCTTGCCACCCTGGGGGGCAAACGATATGCTCCAGTGTTGTCTGATATTCATCTATGAAACTTAAAGTCTGGCCCAAAGTGACCTTCTATCCCAGTCCACGTAAAGAGATACTGAAACTGCTAGAGATGCTAGAAACCGCTTTTGCTAAAGAAGAGTACTCTTATATAGGGCAAACAATTACGCAAATATAAATGTGGGCCATATTATGACTACTGAGAATTCCCCGGGAGGCTCTGTTTACAAACCTGTTCATTCCCACCCAGGAAACCTCAGAGTATACCTGCTTTATGGAGTGATCTTCCTGTTACTGTCAAGCACCTGCTGCCTTGGCTTCTATTCCAAACACACTCTGAGCCTCTATTCATGCATCTGTCTTTCTTGACCTTGAACACTGTACACTCTGCTTTCTGGGTGAGGAAGAAAGACATCTCTGGGGACCTGCTTGTCACTGGCACTGCCAACCAGGGTTCCAGTACCTTGTGCTGTGACCTGTGACACGTAGGGCCAGTATCAGCAGCTACTCAGTCAACTCCTGTCACTAATGCCCAGGAAATCCCTTGCTGGCCCCAGTAGAGGGCCAGGAGTCCTTCAGGTGTTTCCTTGGGCACCGAATCCTTCACTCCCTTTTTCCAGGCTTTATGAAGCCTCATTTTTAGGCCCCATATGTCTTCTAAAGTCTCTTCTGCCCACTCAGTTCTTCAAGCTGTCTCATCTCACTGCATTCTTGGGTTATAAACTGTGCGACTCTCTTCTCACAGCTAAGGAAGTTGCAAGACGAGGAGAGAGTAGCCTGGTAAATCATGGAGCTGGGACTCAGGTCTGTCTGATGCCAAAGGGTATGCTTTTAATCACATCCCAGAAGATGATTTCTCTTTTGATATTTAAGGGAGAGTATAGTAGAGAAAGAGACTTTTTACTTTTGGTGGTGTTATTTTTCAGGCTGGAAGGAATTCAAATATGTTTTTGCTCTAGAGGACAACCTGAGAACTGAGGCTTGCTCTCAGGATGCTGAGAGAGTTTGGAATTCTAAAACACTGAAAAGACCTAATCATCCTGGCTTTGAGAAGTCAGACATGAGTTAGAATGATGGGCCCAACGCTTTTCAATTTAGGATGGTTTGTTTTGCATGTTGATAAAGTGGAGTAAATTGAGTTGCAAGCTGAGTGGTGGAGTAAAAGAGCATCTATTAATTTTAAGCATAATCCAGGTTGTCTACCAAGTGTCTATAATATTAACAAGCAGAACTGTAAGAACTACAGCATTTAATTTTAAGGAATGTAAACAAAATGCTCTATCAAGGGAACCCAGTTGAATCCCTGGGCTTGTGCTCAGCTGTTTGTGGTTACAGGTGACCTCTTTCCCCCAAGTTTTTATTTGCCTGTGAGTTTTTTTTTTACTCAAGCAAGTAGAAGAATAGGTTGAGAATTCAGGGCCGAGAACTGTATTCGTTTTCTAGAGTTACCACAAATGACCACAGACTCGTTAGCTTGAAACAACAGAAACGTATTCTCTCACAATTCCAGAGACCAGAGTCCTAACTCAGGCTGTCTGGAGGACTGTGCCCCCTTCAAAGGCTCTAGGGGAGGATCCTTCCTCACCTCTTCCAGCTTCCGATGGCTGCTGCTATGGAAGCATCATTGCAGTCTCTGCTGCTCCATCTGCGCATGGTCTCCTCTCCCGGGTCTGTGTTCAAATGAGATCATATTCACCGGCTTCCCTGGTGGCTCAGATGGTAAAGAATCTACCTGCAATTCAGGAGACCTGGGTTTGATCCCTGGGTTGGAAATATCCCCTGGTGAAGGGAATGGAATACCTATTCTGGTATTCTTGCCTAGAGAATTCCAGGGACAGAGGAGCCTGGTGGGCTACACAAAGAGTCAGGCATGACTGAGTGACTGACACTTTCACTTTTTTCATTCTTCATAGGTAGCAGAGGTTGAGACTTGGACATATCTTTTGGCGCGCGGAGGGGGGGGGGGGAGGATCACCATCTATCCTACTGTGGGCAAAAGCATTTGGGAAGGAGAGAAGAAAGATCCCAGGAGAATGTAAAAGAGGGGGTGGCATATGTGTGCCAGTCCTTTTCTAGAGTTTGGTAGAGTTGATTCTGAAGTCTAATAAGGGAGGAGTTTCAGCTGGAAGCTTCAGAACTTCCTGTGAAGTGAAAAGCATGAGCAACTTCAGGACACAGCTGGAAATGTGACCAAGAGCCTCCGCCTAGCATCCTAGGGCCTCAGGATGGCCGCTGGGCAAACAGTGTGGTACGCAGACTCGCAGTGGGAATGCCCCCAACCCCTGTTCTCTGAGAGTCTGCAAGCCATGGAGGGACACCTTCTCAGGACGCCTCTTCTGCCAGGCAATGGATGGCACATGCAGCTGAAGTCGAAGTCCACAGGGGTCACATGAGGCAGTCCTGGAATTTCTGAAACTATTGAGGAAGCTTTGAGGAATTCCCTTTGGCCCTTTCATTAACTAGGAGTTATTGTGATTTTGAGATGAATTTTAAGAAAGCTATTTTCTCTCCCATGCTACAGAAGCCTGAGAGGGTCAGCCTCAAAAGGTACAACAAAGGTTAAAAATCACATGCAAATTGTGTGTGTGGAAGCATGCATTGGGTTGGGGCTCGCTGTGAGCTTCATTTTGCCTCATTTGGAAAAATCAGGAGGCAACAGCGTGTGAAACCTGTGCAAGAAGTGGTCCATGCAGAACTGATAGGGGCCCTGGAAGAATATGGATGGCAGCGGAAGTTGAGGGGTTTGCTAAGTCACTTCAGTCATGTCCAACTCTGTGCGACCCCATACATGGCAGCCCACCAGGCTCCCCCGTCCCTGGGATTTTCCAGGCAAGAACACTGGAATGAGTTGCCATTTCCTTCTCCAATGCATGCAAGTGAAAAGTGAAAGTGAAGTTGCTCAGTCGTGTCTGACCCTCATCGACCCCGTGGACTGCAGCCTTCCAGGCTCCTCTGTCCATGGGATTTTCCAGGCAAGAGTACTGGAGTGGGGTGCCATTGCCTTCTCTAAGGGGTTAACTAGGGGAAGAGAAAAAGATGGAATGAAAAAGTAAAAAGTAGAAATAATTTTAGAAATAGGACCATTACATTATTTAGATGAAACACACATTCCTGTAAATGAATATGCTAATAGATGGACAAGGAATGGGGTCGGGGAGGATTTGGAAGGAAACACGGTGGAGTCTGACTTCCTTGGACTGGTACCAGCCCCGAGAAATAGAAGAAGGAGCCACAGTCAATGGCTGACCAGCAAGCGTGGCTTTTTCACAGCTCATCTCAAGGCTGTGAGGAAGGCTGATGACTGAGGATAAGCTTTCCTGAACTGGGCACTAATGCCGCCACCCGGGCTTCAGGGCCTCCCCAAAGGCTGCTCTCCTCCAGTGCGGCCCCAGTGTCTGCCCTCTTGGTTGTATTCCTTATTCTTTCAAGCAGGAAAGAGATGAAGACATAATTGACTTTTTCAGTACAAAAAAACAAGAAACATTCGCACACAGTTCTTCTTTTAAAACTTCTGTTGTCAGTTTTCAGAAGACAGGAACAAAAGACCTGGGATTCTAACACAGGATGCTAGCCGGCACAGAAAAATGTTTTCCTGTGGAAGCAAGTGAAACGGTCACTGTTAATCATCGCCTGCTCCTGCCTAAGCAGAGGTCACCGGGCACCTGGTGGGCTACAGTCCATGGTTCAGCTAGCCACTTAGGGCTCCTACAGATCCTGACTTGGTGGTACAGTTTCTGCTTCTTTCTTGCGTCAGTTGGCTGAAATCATAAGTTGTGTTTTTTTTTTTTTTTTTAATTTATTTTTTTACACTAACTCCCAAACATGAACCCCCCTCCCACCTCCCACCAGATGTGGATTTGTTCCGGGTCAGGCCAAGAAGCTGTCCCTGGGAATAAAAGAGTCTGTTCATGACGGCTCCCCTGATTGCTCAGTTGGTAAAGAATCTGCCTGCAATACATGAGACCCCGGTTCAATTCTTGGGTCTGAAAGATCATCTGGAGAAAGGATAAGCTACCCACTCTAGTATTCTTGGGTTTTCTTGGTGGCTCAGCTGTAAAAAATCAGCCTGCAATGCGGGAGACCTGGGTTCGATCGCTGATCGCTGAGTTGGGAAGATCCCCTGGAGGAGGGAAAGGCTACCCACTCCAGTATTCTGGCCTGGAGAATTCCATGGACCATGCAGTCCATGGGGTCTCAGAGTCAGACACGACCGAGCAGCTTGCACTTTCACTTTCACCACGGGCCCTGTAGGGGGCAGCAGAGAGCAGGTGCCAGACAGGGCTGCCTAGGCATCTGGACCATTGCATTCCCATCCCAGATCCAGATAAAGGGAGCCTGGATGCCCTCCCCAAAGGACAAGAGAGCAGAGCAATGGAGTTTGGCTAAACAGAGAAGTCGTAGCTGCTCCTGCTACCTTCTGAAGGCTCTGAGAAGCTCCCATGTCCAAAAGACAGTAATTAATATACAGAGTGTCTCCTCCACTTACTGGAACTACTCAAAGGCAGGAAAAAAACTTAGTCCCCATCTTGATATTTCCAACCTCAAACATAATTCCTGATGCATAAGAAGTGCTCAGTAAGCATTTGTGAAAAGAAAAAAAAAGGGGGGGGATGAATGAATTGGTAATCAGTTTTAGACTCCACAGTATTTCTCCATCATTTGTGATCAGAAATTCTTTTAAATATGCAGGATACCTCTTGATCAAGTTGGATCAGTTCAGTTCAGTTCAGTCACTTAAGTTGTGTCCAACTCTTTGTGACCACATGGACTGCAGCACTCCAGGTCTCCCTGTCCATCACCAACCCCCCGAGCTTGCTCAAACTCATGTCCATTGAGTTGGAGATTCCATCCAACCATCTTATCCTCTTTCGTCCCTGCCTTCAGTCTTTCCCAGCAACAGAGTCTTTTCAATTGAGTCAGTTCTTCACATCAGGTGGCCGAAGTATTGGAGCTTCAGCTTCAGCTTCAAGTTGGATAGAAAGACTAAAACTGACCAATTATAGACATTATAAAAAGAGATGAATTAGACCCAAACATTTCAGCACCTCTTTACATGTAGACATGGTATCATATTTTGATAAACTGGTGAACAGGGAAGACTTCTGTGTGGTAAATGGAAAGAAGATATAATAATAATACCTCAAACTGTGCTAGCCCATTGGTGATAATTGGTCAAATTCTGTCCATTTTAAAGTATGTGGCACGTAGTATACCCTTGTCATAAAGGATCATTTGTGAGGTTGCCAATCCCATTTTTCCTTCTAGATAGAAATGAAAGATGCTGTCAGGCTGAAAGGAATGATTTTGACCCATCACAGATTTTCACTTATGAGAAGAGGTCACAGGCAAAGATAGAGAAAGATTCTTTTGTAAAGAAGGCTTGAAAATGGATAACGTGAAGACTAGTTTGGGGAAGAACAATAAGAAACTGTCAGCTGCATCACAGAGTGAAACCTCACATTCCTTCCAGCATCCGTGAGGCTTCTATCGGGTTTTCTCTCTGCATCACCTTATGGGGAACAAAGACTGTGTATGTTGGGGAGAGAATGGGAACAGGTAACCTGAAATATTCTGTGTGTCCTGCATAACACTGACTTGGCATCTTGTCTTTTCTACTCTATTCATTTTTTAGTTTTATTTCACCCTCATTATTTCTCCTATGAAAATAAGTTCTTTGGTCCTATCTTGTGCATGAAAAGATGTGGCTGTTTTAAACTTTTCCCACTTCCTATCATTTTCTTTCCTTGAGAAAAATCTGTTGGCACAGAAATATTTTCTGTCACACTTGTCATTTGCAGTCACCCTCCTGTGTGTATATGCCTCATTAACTCCACATTTCTTTTGAGAGCTCAGCTTGAGATTATCTTTTCCTCTCTTGCCTAATACCAGTTCATTTTTTTCCTATCATTATTATTATTTATTTAACCCACAGTCATATTTTTAAGTGCATTTTGTAGGAAAGATGCTATGATAGAGAAAAACATACACTACCATATTTAAAAATTACAGACAAATAACTCTTTAGGTGATGGGTGAAACTGGAGATACTCTTGACTTAATGCACTCAGAGTAGAAAAATAATGGATGCTATACAATGCAGCCATTTTTATTATGCAAATGTAAAAGCGAAATTAGACATAATGTTTTTTACAGTCTCCCAACAATGCTGAAAAAGAAGAGACTTGGGCATTTCCCAAGCTGTTGACATATCTTGCCTTTTGGCTTTCTTCATTAGTTATTTATAATGTCTGCTTGTATAGATCTTTTATTGTTTTGCTTTGTAATTCAGCAACAGGGATCACCAGAGAGTCTGTCTGTTTTTCTGAACACCAGCTGAATTTCTTTTCTACTAAATGGGCATAGTATTCTGGGAGATAAGTCATCTAGCATGGAAATGTGCCCTCTTGTTTTGTAGGAGATGTCTAAATTTGAAAATAACAAGATTTACCTTGTTTGTTTTTTCATTTTCAAAGGAAGAAGGCTACTTTGTTTAGTGAATAAAAGACCACAGTGGTGTCACTCTGGAGGCCTGGGTCTGTCCCACACTGGCCCTAGGAGACTTTTTTTTTTTTCTGTGTGTGTGTGTGTTTTCGTTATTAATGCTTTTATTTATTTATTATTTTAATTTTATTACTTTACAATACTGTATTGGTTTTGCCACCTAGGAGACTTTTTGGCAAGCACTTCTGACTTTATGCTCCTCCGTGAAGAAATTTGACAGTTTCCCAAATGGCTTAATGATATAGAATCTGCCTGCAGAATCTGCCTACAGGAGACGTAAGAGATGCGGGTTCAATGCTTAGGTCAGCAAGATCCCCTGGAGTAAGAAATGGTAACCCACTCCAGTATTCTCACCGAGCCTGGTGGGGTACAGTCCATGGGGCTGCAGAGGATCTGACACAATTAAGTGACTGAGCACATAAAGAAATTCAGAGGTGAGGAGATTAGAACTACTTTTATCTTGACAGGATAGGATTTTAGAGCCTGTCTTTTTCAGTAGAAAATCCATGCTGACAATATTCTACTTGTGACCAGAATTATGAGACCAGAGAATAATGTAATGAATAACAGCTCAAAGGCAGAGCAGCACACCNGACTGAGCACATAAAGAAATTCAGAGGTGAGGAGATTAGAACTACTTTTATCTTGACAGGATAGGATTTTAGAGCCTGTCTTTTTCAGTAGAAAATCCATGCTGACAATATTCTACTTGTGACCAGAATTATGAGACCAGAGAATAATGTAATGAATAACAGCTCAAAGGCAGAGCAGCACACCAAACATCTCAAGCAACTGCATCTTATAGTTAAAGATTAAGAAGGAGCAAATGTCATAGTGAAATTCCCAAAGAAGACGGAATGCGTTAAAAAGGTTTCAGGCAGAGGACTGCCTTTTTAGGGTGAAGTTTTGTTACGTGTTTGTTGATCAGTCGTGTTCAACTCTTTGCAACCCCATGGACTGTAGCCCCCAGCCTTCTCTGCCATGGAATTCTCCAGGCAAGAATACTGGAGTGGGTTGCTGTTTCCTACTCCAGGAGATCTTCCCAACCCAGGGGCCGAACCCAGGTCCTGTACTGCAGGCATTCTTTACCTGCCTACAATGTGAGCCAATAGGAAAGCCCCAGTAACTTTAGTTTCAGAAGATAAAAGCTGCAATTGCTTGAAGTTAAATGACTTTTGAGGGGAACATCCTTGGTTCTGCAAACAGAAGGCTAGTAGCCATCTGTGATTCTTGGAGAAAACTTTTGAGACTTCCACTTGTGTGCATCCAGATTCTGCTGTTTACTCATGTAATTTGAGTATTTTTCTCTGGTTCATGTTGTAAAAAAGACTGAGCAGTTTCTTCCCAATGAAACAGTAACTTATTCAGTTATCGTTTCCTACATGGGAATATGTATGCTAGAACAAACCAAGAAGTTATTTATTACTTATTTGTTTATGAATTATTATTTTTATTGAAGTATAGTTGATTTACAATATTATATAGTTTCAGGTGTATAAAATAGTGATTCAAACTTTTTGTAGATTGTATTTGATTTAAAGTTATTGCATAACAATGACTATATTTCTCTGTGCTGTACAATATATCCTTGTTTCTTACACATATTATACATAGTAGTTTGCTTCTTGACCCCTGTTTTGCCCTCCTTCTTCCCTCTCTCCACTGGTGATACTAGTTAGGTCTCTTTAGCTATTAATTTGCACATTTTTTTGGGAAAGGCTCCCGAAGCTTGTGGTATAGGAAATAAACTATATTTCATGAATGGTTGAATGTAGGGACTGGGATTGAACCATTCCCTTTAAGAGAGGTAACATGCTTGGGATTCCCAAGGCTGCCTGTCTAAGCCTTTTCCTGTTCTGGAGAGTTAAGAGAGAGAACTATGTCTAAATTTGGAGAAAATGAGCAGGGAAGATTTGGTTCTGGGCTTAACATGTGGTGATGCAAATAAGTTTGGTTTGACCTAGTACCACTGATTCTGAAATGTAGAGTCTGGGTGATAACGTGTGTGTGTGTGTGTTGAAGTCAGCAGAGGATGCTGTGCATTTGAGAAACTGATCATACTTCTTGGTAACATTAACCCAAATGGACACATTGGATTAGATCAGCCAATGTGAGTGCCCCTTGAAAATATCTGGGGAGCAGCAACNGTTCAGAATGTTATCTATAGCCCTTGAGGAGGAACTAAAGCTCCTTGACTTTGTTTAATGACCTGTCTCTTATACACATCTTTTGCTTCTTGACCCCTGTTTTGCCCTCCTTCTTCCCTCTCTCCACTGGTGATACTAGTTAGGTCTCTTTAGCTATTAATTTGCACATTTTTTTGGGAAAGGCTCCCGAAGCTTGTGGTATAGGAAATAAACTATATTTCATGAATGGTTGAATGTAGGGACTGGGATTGAACCATTCCCTTTAAGAGAGGTAACATGCTTGGGATTCCCAAGGCTGCCTGTCTAAGCCTTTTCCTGTTCTGGAGAGTTAAGAGAGAGAACTATGTCTAAATTTGGAGAAAATGAGCAGGGAAGATTTGGTTCTGGGCTTAACATGTGGTGATGCAAATAAGTTTGGTTTGACCTAGTACCACTGATTCTGAAATGTAGAGTCTGGGTGATAACGTGTGTGTGTGTGTGTTGAAGTCAGCAGAGAATGCTGGGCATTTGAGAAACTGATCATACTTCTTGGTAACATTAACCCAAATGGACACATTGGATTAGATCAGCCAATGTGAGTGCCCCTTGAAAATATCTGGGGAGCAGCAACTTCCCAAAATTCACTAAGTGTTGACTTAGTATCAAAACTCATGATATTTGTGACAACATAACATGATTGCACACACGGAAAAGTAGAAATTTTAAAAAATCATAGCTGATTTTGGCTATAGAAGTCAACTTCGATGAGATTGAGATGGATAGTCTCTCAAAACCAGTGGCCCTAAATCCCTGGCACATATTATATAAATATTGTACTTGGTAAAATATTTAGGAAATATCACAGATTTTCTTTGTTGGCTTGTTTTTCTTGAGGTATTTCATCTGTTACCTCCTACCTCCTGTAATCTAATCAGATGATTGACTCCAGTTTTATTTCCTGAGGGAAGAGAGAGGAGGGAAATGTTTCAAGTCTAATACCTAAGGGAAATTCAGAGGATTTGTAGCAAAATGCTGTGAAAAACACTACCAGTTTGCCTTTGCTAACAGGCTGCTCCAAAATTCAGTGACTAGCACAGAAACCAAAATCAGATGATTGACTCCAGTTTTATTTCCTGAGGGAAGAGAGAGGAGGGAAATGTTTCAAGTCTAATACCTAAGGGAAATTCAGAGGATTTGTAGCAAAATGCTGTGAAAAACACTACCAGTTTGCCTTTGCTAACAGGCTGCTCCAAAATTCAGTGACTAGCACAGAAACCACTTATAGTTGCCCTAGTTCTGCGATCTGAGCCAGGATTGGCTGAGGGGTTGGGCTGGCTTACGCGCTTGTAGTCAGCTGTCAGTGGATGGTTGTCATCAGCCAGGGGGATGGGAAACTTGGCTCTGCCCCTCCGTCATCCAGCAGACCAGCCTTAGCCTCTTCACTCGGTGGCAGTAGAGTACCGGAAGGGAGGGCAGATGTTCGAAACCCCTCATTAGACCTGCGTCAGGACCACCACCGCACTGCTTCTGTCACATTCTATTGGACAAAGCAAGTCAGAAGGTGCCCCCAAATTCAAGGAGACAGAAAGAGCCTCCAGTCTTTTTTTTTTTTTTTTCAGTCCAAAAGCAAATCATATTTATTTGCCTATTTCCCCCCTTTTTGGAAAAGACCTTGAGGCTGGGAAAGATTGAAGGCAGGAGGAGAAAAGAGCGACAGAAGATGAGATAGTTGGATGGCATCACCGACTCAATGGNGTCCAAAAGCAAATCATATTTATTTGCCTATTTCCCCCCTTTTTGGAAAAGACCTTGAGGCTGGGAAAGATTGAAGGCAGGAGGAGAAAAGAGCGACAGAAGATGAGATGGTTGGATGGCATCACCGACTCAATGGACATGAGTTTGAGCAAACTCTGAGAGGTAGTGAATGACAGGAAAGCCTAGTGTGCTGCAGTCCATGGGGTCACAAAGAGTTGGACATGACTGAGCAACTGAACATTTTCTCCCTTAAGGACAGTACCACAATTTTATTATTTGTTTATTCATTCATTCATTTCAAAGTGTTGAAATTTAAAAACACAATTCCAGGAAGGAAAAAGTACTCACAGCAGAGAGGTGGTAGTAGGACCACTTTGAAAGCACTGATAATAAACTCCCTCCTAAAGCACCATTTTCAACCTTTAAGCAGAGCTTGATTTCACATCTGTTTTGTTGAAAGGAATGCATCTTTGAAGGCTGCATTCTCGCTATGGAACTCAGAACATAGAGTCTCCATTTTTGATGGGCGGAGCCATGAGGACATGTTGCTAAGGGGCTTCCTACACAGAGAGGTGTCAGTTCCCAGCCACAGTGGAGTGAATCCTGTACCCGTCGGTGTGGCAGGGAACCAGCATTGCATTACCAAGCCTGAATGAGGCATGTGGACAGGAGTGGAAGTCATCCACTACTCACTACCTACATGGAGAGACCACCTCTTCCCTCTGGTCCACCCCAATATTTTCGCATTAAGCTATTCCCCTCAATATAAACATCCACAGATAAGAGATATCCTGAGATTACATTTCTGCCATTTCCAACAGAATAGGGGCTCCAAAAATTTAAGACCCGTATAAAAAAGTTTTTAGTAGTATATGTATTTTTTCAATGGTTGAATTTGGAGGCTGAAATTCAGCACATATCTATATAGGAGACAGAACATACGTGTAATTATATAAGATTTTTTTTCTCATGAGTCTTATTTCTAATAAGATATCAAGAAAGGACAGTGTGTGTAAAGGGCTTCATCTGCAGCTCTGGAGCAGTAAGAGTGGACATTCTGATATGCCCAGGTTCCTTGGCTGTAAGAAAAGCTTCATAGTCCCAAGCCTGATCATTCTTCCATAGGTTAATATGTTGTGACCCGTTGTGCAAAAGGCTGTTCATCTTATAGAAGAAATGATGAGGTATCTGTGATGGTTAATTTTATGTGACTTGACTGGGCTAAGGGATGTCCAGGGAGCCGGTAAAGCATTGTTTCTGGGTTGAGTATGAAGGTGTTTCTGGATTAGATTAGCATTTGAATTGGTAATTATGTAAAGAAGATCCACTCTCACCAGTGTGGGTGGGCATTGTCCAATCCACTGGGGGCCTGAATAGAGCAAAACGGTGGAGAAAGGGCAAACTCTTCTCTCTTCTTAAGCTGAGACATCTATCTTCTTCTGCTCTTGAACATCAGAGTGTTACCAAAACTCAGGTCTGGTTGCTCGCTGCTCAAGAGGCAAGGTTGTTGGAAAGGAAAGTTTGCTTCATTCCAGAGGCTGACAGGGAGAGGGTGGACTCATCCAAAGGACAGCTCTCTATTGAAAATCAGGAGCAAGAGCTTTAAAGTGGAATTTCAGGAGTATGGAGGTGGAGGGCGGAGGCTACATGTCAGCTCTGACACTCATCTTGAAACTGATCATACAGTGGTCTGATTGGCATCATCTTGATTGTTTGGGTACAGGTAATCTAGAGTTTCAGGGTCGGTATGCTCCTGTTTCTCTGAGGTCAGTTCTTGGAATTACGGCGGTTTATGTTACGGCCACATTCCGGTCATCAGGTAGTTAACTTCTTCCATCCAGTGGGGGTTCCAGTATCTAAAAAGCATCTCAAAAGATACAGTTCAGAATGTTATCTATAGCCCTTGAGGAGGAACTAAAGCTCCTTGACTTTGTTTAATGACTGAACTCTTGCTGTTTGGTCTTGTTTGCCTTCCTTTGCTTCTGCGTTTTGTCACTTTTCTGATTGAACTTAATCTTCGGCTAAAGTTTTTCTACAGACAAATGGCAGGTGGAAGACATGGAGAAGAAGGACCGTAGGGTCTGCTCTACTGCCAGAGTTCTTAGTTCTTTAGATACCAGGACTTATACCAGTAGTCTCCCTGGTTTTCAGGCCTTTGGACTCAGGCTGAATTATACCACTGGCATTTCTGGCTCTCCAGATTACAGACAGCATGCCATGCCATATTTCAACCTCCATAATCACACGAGCTGATTCCTATAACTACTCCCTCTTGCATACCTATGTAATCCTTGTGCTCAGCTGCTCAGTTGTGTCCAACTCATTGTAGCCCCATGGATTGTAGCCCACCAGATTCCTCTGTCCATGGAATTTCCTAGGCAAGAAACTGGAGTGGGTTACCACTTTCTACTCTTGGGCATATTCCTAACTCAGGGATCGAACCCAGTTCTCCTGGACTGGTAGGTGGATTCTTTACCACTAGTGCCCCCTGGAAAGCCCCATACCTTGTATATCTATGTATGTGTTGGTCCTGTTTCTCTGGAGAACCCTGAGACTACGTGCAACACTGAAGTCACGTACAGCTGAAGTTCTAAGAAGTGTTATTCCAGCCTTAGAAAAAGGCCTTTGAACCATGGCTGAGGCCAGTTGTCACAATGGGGCAGGAATGGCAAAGACCAGATGAAAGTGGAGAAGGTCGTGATGAAGAGTCTCAGGGGACCATGTTGGAAGTGACTTGCATTCTCAAGGTGAACAGTTGTTTTGCTCCTGAACCCAAGGATTTACGGATGTAGAACTACCACTGGGGATGTTGAGAATTTCTTGCTATTTTTCATGGAGTGGGAACAAAGGTGTCTGTGTTTATGTTAAGGGTAGAGATACTACTGTTGACTATGGGAGAAACCAGGACAGTAAGTGGAGGAAACACTGATCACCCTTTCAACAGATGAAAGCTGGGGACATGCTAAGAGGCATACTTTGGGTGGAGCCCAAGTTCCACAGATTCTTCTAGTTATTGAGTCTGATAAAGGGAAGTGGTGGCTTGAATTAATGACAAAGGGTTACTGAGTTGAAAGCAAGGTCTTTGGGCCTTAATGTAAATTAATGTAAACTGAACATCTTAACAGGTAGGGCAGCAGCTGACAAAAGAGCCAAACTAAAGAGCCACTTTTCTCCTGGGCAAAGGGAATGAATGAGAAAAGGCCAAAATAAGCATCAGAAAGAATGGGCACAGGGGAAGAGAGTGTAGACACCGAGCGGAAAAAAAATGAGTTTTAGTGTTTCATTCTCCGGCTGTGAATTATTTAACTTTTTTAGGTCTCACTTTTATTACCTATATAATGGGGATAGTAATGGTTGTTTTTGTTTAGTTGCTGAGTCATGTCTGACTCTTTGTGACCCCATGGACTGTAGCCTGCCAGTCTCCTCCATCCATGGGATTTCCCAGGCAAGAATACTGGCTTGTGTTGCCATTTCCTTCTCCAGCTGTCTCTTATACACATCTAGATGTGTATAAGAGACAGGTTCCTTGGCTGTAAGAAAAGCTTCATAGTCCCAAGCCTGATCATTCTTCCATAGGTTAATATGTTGTGACCCGTTGTGCAAAAGGCTGTTCATCTTATAGAAGAAATGATGAGGTATCTGTGATGGTTAATTTTATGTGACTTGACTGGGCTAAGGGATGTCCAGGGAATGTTGCCATTTCCTTCTCCAGGGAATCTTCCTGATCCAAGGATCGAACCTGCATCTCCTGTATTGGCAGGTGGATTCTTTGCTACTGAACCATCATGGAAGCCCAATAATGAAAGTATCAATCTTTTAGAATTTTGGATTAATATAAAGCAGCGGTCCCCAACCTTTTTGGCACCAGGGGCCAGTTTTGTGGAAAACAGCTTTTCCACAAAGTGGGACAAGGGGATGGTTTTAAGATGATTCTTACAAAGAGTGCACAACCTAGATCTCCTGCATTTGCAGTTCACAGTAGGATGTATACGCAATGAAGCTAACACAACAGTGCAAAACAGTTATACTCCAATAATTAAAAAGTAAGTAAATTTCTAAAAGTTGTTAAAAGTAACATTTTGACCTGAATAATGTAAATGTAAGCCGATGTGTGTTTTTTATAATTGTATTTGCACGTCTGACTCTTTGTGACCCCATGGACCATAGCCCGTGAGGCTCCTCTGTCCATGGGATTTTCGAGGCAAGGATACAGGAGTGGGTTGCCATTTCCTTCTCAAAGGGTTCTTCCTGACCCAGAGATTAGGGCCTCATCTCTTGTACCTCCTGCTTTGGCTGGCAGATTCTTTACCACTAGCGCCCCCTGAGAGGCCCTCAGTTCAGTTCATTTCAGTAGCTCAGTCGTGTCCGATTCTTTGTGACCCCAAGAATCGCAGCACACCAGGCCTCCCTGTCTATCACCAACTCCCGAGGTTCACTCAGACTCACGTCCATTCAGTCAGTGATGCCATCCAGCCATCTCATCCTCTGTTGTCCCCTTTGCCTCCTGTCCCCAATCCCTCCCAGCATCAGTCTTTTCAAATAAGTCAACTCTTCGCATGAGGTGGCCAAAGTACTGGAGTTTCAGCTTTAGCATCAGTCCTTCCAAAGTAATCCCAGGGCTGATCTCCTTTAGAATGGACTGGTTGGATCTCCTTGCAGTCCAAGGGACTCTCAAGAGCCTTCTCCAACACCACAGTTCAAAAGCATCAATTCTCCAGCGCTCAGCTTTCTTCACAGTCCAACTCTCACATCCATACATGACCACAGGAAAAACCATAGCCTTGACTAGACGGACCTTTGTTGGCAAGGTAATAGCTCTGCTTTTCAATATGCTATCTAGGTTGGTCATAACTTTTCTTCCAAGGAGTAAGCATCTTTTAATTTCATGGCTGCAGTCACCATCTGCAGTGATTTTGGAGCCCCCAAAAATAAAGTCTGACACTGTTTCCCCATCTATTTCCCAAGAAGTGATGGGACCGGATGCCATGATCTTTATGTTCTGAATGTTGAGTTTTAAGCCAGCTTTTCCACTCTCCTCTTTCACTTTCATCAAGAGGCTCCTCTTCACTTTCTGCCATAAGGGTGGTGTCATCTGCATATCTGAGGTTATTGATATTTCTCCCGGCAAACTTGACTCCAGCTTGTGCTTCCTCCAGCTCAGCGTTTCTCATGATGTACTCTGCATAGAAGTTAAATAAGCAGGGTGACAATATACAGCCTTGACGTACTCCTTTTCCTATTTGGAACCAGTTTGTTGTTCCATGTCCAGTTCTAACTCTTGCTTCCTGACCTGCATACAGGTTTCTCAAGAGGCAGGTCAGGTGCTCTGGTATTCCCATCTTTTTCAGAATTTTCCACAGTTTATTGTGATCCACACAGGAAGCATTCATAAATGTTACCTGTCATTTTGCCACATTGAATAATATCACAAAATAGTGAAGGAAATGGGGGTTCAAGTTGTCTTCTTCTTTCCTTTTGGCCTTCATTTAGAACCTTCTAATTGCTTTAAGGATCCAGCACTTAGGACTGATGTCAAGGTGCAGAGAAAGGACATAGAAGGAATTTGGTGCTCAGTGGTGCTGGGCAGAGAATTAAACTCCCCATTATACAAATAGGGTAGATGGGCTGGAGTTGGCTCATTTGGTTAGAGAAGTCTCTTCTGATTTCTGTTAGGTGACTGTAAGCTAGATTTCCTGAATAACCTGGTGGAGTGCTTGGAAGAAGTAAGCAGTAATAACAGCTAAAATCTGTTGAAGTACTTGGTAGAAGCCGGGCACTATTCTAAGTACTCTCTACTTAGCATGGGCCAAGGTGAATGAACACTAAAATTAATACTGAAAAATCCACGATGAACAAAATACCAGTATTTTAAATAATGACAGCATCACTAGAAGTGCCATGCTGAGCCATGGTGGAGCCTGAGGCAAAAGGAAAAATTAGCAATACAGATGCTGTATTTATTTAAAATTTTGGTATTTTGCAGTTAAGGATTTTTTCATTAATGGTGATTTTAAAAAATGTAATGCACTCGAATGCTATTTATCTCGATTACTGAATTTTTGGCATTCCTGTTAATTTTGCGTCTCAGGGGAGCACCTTATTCCACCCCCTCTTCCTGCTGCTTCTATGTATAAGAATTAATTTTACCTCTCTTAAACCCATTGTGGCAGGTCCTTTGTTATCCATGTTTTTACACGTAAAAAAAATTGAAGTGTGGGGAAGATACACGCTAGTTTCCATGGCTGCTGAAACAAATTACCACAGACTTGTTGGCCCGAGGCAACACACATTTATTCTCTTTCAGTTCTGGAGGTCAGAAGTCCAATATCAGTTTTGCTAGACTAAAATCAAGGTGCTGGCAGGGTTGAGATACCTCGGGAGTCTCTCAGAGAGAAAACTTTTCTTTGTTTTCCTAGCTTCTATGGCTGTGTTCTTTGCATTCTTTGGTTCTGTGTCCCTTCTTTTAGCTTCAAAGCCAAGGGCATAGCATCTTGCCTCAGCTGATACATGACCTTCTCTTTCTGTTGTGGTCAAACCCTTCTCAGCCTCCTTCTTTTGAGGACAATTGCGGTTATATTTAGGACTCACCCAGATAATCCAGGATAACTTCCGGGATCTCAGGGTCTGTCCCTTTAATCACATCTGCAAAGTTCTTTTTTTCTTTTTCTTTTTTTTGTGTTTTTTTTTTTGGACGTGGACCATTTTAAAAGTCTTTATTGAATCTGTTACAATCTAGTTTCTTGTATTTTTGGCCGCAAGGCATGCAGAATCTCAATTCCCCAACCAAGGATCAAACCTCCACCCCCTGCATTGGAAGGTGAAGTCTTAACCACTGGACCATCAGGGAAGGTCCTGCAAAGTCCTCTTTGACATCCAATGTCACATTCACAGAGTTTCCTGATGATTAGGATGTGAATCTCTTTGAGGGACGGACATCAATCAGTCTGCCCTAAGCTGGATGGTAAGTGACAATGTTCACATCCAACTGAGGCTGGTTGGCTTCTGTGCCCTGTTGCTGGAGTCAGTGGAGATGTCCTTAGGCCCAAGGGTTTGGCAAAGAGGCTGCAGGAATAAGCATCAGTTTCAATCTCTTTAAGAGATCTCTTTATATAGTCTCTATAATGTGGTCAGCATTGGGACAAAATAGTGGGAGTTCTCTACATCCTTGTCCTACATACAGAATCCTTCTTGGAAGACAGAGACAGTGTCTTTATTTTATTGTTTTTTGAAATATTTTATTTGTCTGTTCTGGTCTTAGTTGCAGCTTACGGGGGTCTTTAGCTGCGGCATGTGGAATGTTTTCGTTGTGTCATGTGGGGCTCGTTCCCTGACCACAGGTTGAACCCAAACCCCCTGCAGTGGAAGCATGGAGTCTCAGCCACTGGACCACCAGGGAAGTTCCAAGAGACGGTATTTAGAGCCATATTTGTCTGACTCTTCCAGGTGACATGATCTTATTTTATTCCCTGAGCTGGAAAGGCAGGAAGTTCTAGTAACAGAGAGAAAATGGACGCCCAACCTTCTTTCAAACTCTTGTTTAACCTTCTTCCTATTGTTAGGAAATGCTTCTTTTGATATATCTGAAATCTTTACTGCCTTAAATCCATTTTCTTTAGCTCTTTTGTTGGAAAGATGGGAAATAATCGCCTTCTGCTATCTAAATGATAGCATTTATGATTTCAGTGACTAGAGAAATTTTGGCCAATTTTGTCTTATTGTACACAAAGCAAAAATAGTGGATGTGTGGGAAAAGCACTTTGATTTATTGGCTGTTGGATCTCAACATATATAGTAAGGATCATCTTTACTTTCTGTCAGCAGCTGTTTGCTTGGACATCTAAGGACCCTAAGAATTAGGGCTGGGTTAGGCAAACTTCCTCCAAGGGTAAGGTTGTATCGATGAACCTCTTTGCAGGGCAGCAGTGGAGATGCAGGCATAAACAGACTTGTGGACACAGTGAAGGCAGGGGCGGGTGGGGAGAACTGAGAGAGTAGCATTGAAATGTATCCATTACCATGTGTAAAACAGACAGCCAGTGAGAATTTGCTGTATGATGCAGGGAGCTCAGACTTGGTGCTCTGTGATAACCTAGAGTGGATGGGATGGCGTGGGAGGTGGGAAGAAGGTTCATGTGGGAGGGGACATATGTGTACCTGTGGCTGATTCATGATGATGTATGGCAGAAACCAACACAATATTGTAAAGCAATAATTCTCCATTTAAAAATAAATACATTAGAAAAAAGGGTAAGGTGGTAAATATTTTAGGCTTTGCAATCCTTGCTCTCTCTGCTACAACTACTCAGCTCTGCTCTCATTTCACATAAGCAGCTGCAAACAATATGTAAAGACACTGATGTATGGCTGTGTTCTTTGCTTATGAACTTGGCTTTATAAGTTGTGTTATGAAATATTCTTTAAATATTTTCTACCATTTATAAGCAAGTTTTAACACACAGGCCATACAGAAGCAGATGGTGGGCTATCGTTTGCCGATCCCAGACCTGGCAACCTCATATTCTGTGCCTTATTCTTGGATTATATCTTGATAAAGGGAAGTAGGCTGGAATGACATTATCCTAATTGGAAGGTCAGGTATGGGTAGTGTCTCACCCTTGATCTTGTCTAATCTCTTATCCTCACATCCTCAATGACTCTAACATAAACTGTTTTTAAAGCAGCCCTTCTTCCATTTACTTTATGCTTCTGCCTCCAGATCATGGTTCAGTTCTGACATCCACCCAACACCCAGGCTTCTCTCCACTTCTCCTCCTCCTAGTTTCATGGACTTATATTTTTTTCTGTACTTTTTGTCTCTTTAGAATGTAAGCTCCTTGAAAGGCGAGAACAAGGATTTGTTAATCTTGCCCACTCGAATGCACTTATCTCAGTGATATTGAGTTCCATGAATGTTACATATAAATTGTTCTCCAAAATGACACACTGAGGTTGAGAGCTAATGAAACAAAACAGAGATAGTGTGTCCTCTGTTGTGTTTTCATATGTCACACACTTTTGACCCAATTAATAATAAAAAGCAAGAATAGTTATGTCTGTATTTGAAGATACTGCATTTGGGAAACAAGGCCTGAATCACCCATCGTATTGGCTCTATACTCTGCTAATCTGAAAATAAAACAAAACAACTGGTCTAGAGACAAACCAGAGTAGAAAAGGGTGCACAATCAGATGGCAAAGAAAAGGTGAGACACACTCAGGCAGATGCACACACTGGTCAGTTTTTGGTGCCATTGCATTCTAATAACAAAGATCTACTTCCAAAGAAACCACTCTGATGATAAAAGAGGTCCAATCTGCGGAAAAGAAAAAGACTCTTCAAACACTTACAATGGCTTCCTTATTATTTGGAAAATATATTTCTGCATTGGCCGAGTCCTAGCATCAGCAAAGAAAGAATTTATTCAGAAGTACAAAAGGATTTAGAATTCCTTCAAGGCTCCTTTCATTCTGTTTAAGATGTGGGTCATGTCTTTGAAGCATTGTTGTCTGTGGGTTGTCATGGGGTGTTTGAAAGAAATATAAGAGCAATTTCTGCCATATCGAGAGACCCATACATATATCATAAAGATTTGGTTTGGATGGATGTAGCAATAGGATATGTATACAAAATATTTTGCTGACGCTAGACCAAAGATATCAATGAACAATTTAAAAATTCAGCTGCAGTACAAAGGGCAGTCACCTTGCCATGTGAGCAGCAGTGCGTGAGGGCCAGGAAATTAAAAGGCTTAACCACGCACTTGAAACTGCCCAAGCTACTTTATTGCTTAAGTGAAATGAAATACAAACACAAATAGCCAAGAGGGCAAAATTTAAATTAAACTTCAAAATCATTTTGTGTTTTAACCATCTACAATGTTCTCAGTCCTACAACAAAGTCTACTTTCTTTGGAAGCCTAGAAAAATAATCAAAGACAGAAAGCTCCCCTGACTTCATCTTCCTCCTTTACATGCTCTGCGCATGTTCACTTTGACACGAAAGTTTACCAAGATCCAAAGGAATGTGATAGAACTACCTAGGAAGAGTTTAGATTCTAAACCATGATGACCGTTGCCAATGATGGCCTTCTCTAAAATGAGACCGTGTCTGTAGCAAGATTTCAGGCCACGATTGTCTGAAATGCTTTCCCGTGTTAGGTGGCTGCATTGAGAATTGCCCTGCAAGTCAGACATCTGCAAGGGAATCATTAAGAATCTTCCTCACTGTTCTCTGGCATTCAGTTCAGTTCAGTTCAGTTGCTCAGTCGTGTCTGACTGTTTGTGATCACATGGACTGCAGCATGCCAAGCCTCCCTGTCCATCACCAATTCCCGGCGTTCACCCAAACTCATGTCCATTGAGTCGGTGATGCCATCCAACCATCTCATCCTCTGTCATTCCCTTCTCCTCCTGCCCTCAATCTTTCTCAGAATCAGGGTCTTTCCCAATGAGTCAGTTCATCGCATCAGGTGGCCAAAGTATTGGAGTTTGAGCTTCAACATAAGTCCTTCCAATGAACACCCAGGACTGATCTCCTTTAGGATGGACGGGTTGGATCTCCTTGCAGTCCAAGGGACTCTCAAGAGTCTTCTCCAATACCACAGTTCAAAAGCATCAATTCTTTGGCACACAGCTTTCTTTATAGTCCAACTCTCACGTCCATACATGACCATATAGATAAACCATAGCCTTGATTAGACAGACCTATCTTTACCTGTTGAATAAACATTTCTGTAGACTGTTTTCCCCTAGCACAGTTGTGTGACTGGTGGCCAGTCAGGAGATGGATATGAATGGGCAGGATGGTTCTCTGAACAGCTTGGCTCTTATCCTTTGAGTCAGAGACCACATAGATTCTCCACTATAGAGGGCGGTTGGGTCTACACTGGAGCCAGGCCAGAGGCTCACTGGCTTGGAAATTCCATGGCTTTTTCTCTTAGGTCAATAATCCTTCTGTCTTCTGAAAGGTTTGGAGTCATTCCCCAAAGGAAAATTCAGTTTCTAAGAGTCTGAAATTAAGGTAGCGAGCTAAATATGAAATGTGAAATGGAATAAGTAAAAAGTCTTTGTTTTCATGGGGGATATAGCTGGGTCATAAACATCATGGACCGAGAAGTAACGATCTCAAGTCTCTCTTCCCTCATAATCCACACAAAGACAAGTATTTTCCTGCAAAGACATCTATCAAGTTTGGTGTTTAGATGTTGTTTCTTTAAGAAGACTGATAGCATTTAAGAAAGCTATTCACATTGAATTCTATACACAGAATTAGAAGTAGGAGGGAAAAAAAAAAACAGGAAAAGGAGAAAAAAGGAAGTCTAGTCGGCAGGTTTTATGAACAGATGTAATTCCTTCAGGCAAATCTGGTGAAAGGGACCAGGGCTTCTTCAGGGCCTCCCAAGGAGCTCCGGGGTCTCTGGGCGCCTCATCCACATCAGGCAGTGATGCCAAATCATTCACATAAAGCGACTCCCCAGGCCAACAGAAGTTTCTGTGTTTGAGCCTAGACTTTGCATTTTTGCCTTGAAAGAATTCTCCCTGTTTATTTCTTTTGACTTGGCAGTGCTTTCTCCTTAGGCTGAGGCAAAAAGAAAAAAAATTACTTTTTAGTAGGTAGGAGAGACAGGAAGAGGTTTCCCTGTGGCTTTGTGACTGAGCGGTTTTAAAAAATCTGTCTCGAATTGCTTTGATATTCCTCCTGTTGTGAGGTGGAGTCTCTGCCTGACCCCCTTGACATCGGGAGGTCTTCACGACTGATTTGGTAAATAGAACAGAATTATGCTGTGTGACTTCCAAGCCTAGGTTAGACAATACCATGTGGCTTCTCTGGTTTCTCTTTGGGACAGTTGCTTGGGGAGTCTTCAGTTATTTTGAGACAACGTGGAGAGACATTGTGTGTTAAAGGATTAACTCTGCAGGTCCACTTTTCCAAACACTGGACACTGGAAAGAAAGGTTTTATGTATGTATGCTCAGCCTTGTCTCCTCTTTGCGACCCCATGGACTGTAGCCCACAACCTTCTCTGTCTATAATAGTTCCCAGGCAAGAATACTGAAGTGAGTTGCCGTTTCCTTCTCCAGGGGAATCCTCCCTGCCCAGGGACTGAACCCATGGCTCTTGAATCTTCTGCTTTGGTAGGAGGAGTCTTTAGCACCAAGCCACCTGGAAAACTCAGAAAGAAAGGCTGACCTTTGCTAACCTCCTGGGAGGTAACCTTTAAGCCTTTGGGCTTTCCTGGCTGTTAAGAATATCTTTGCTCGCTGGAGACTTGGACTATGCCAGATAGTTAATAATGCTGGTGATGTGATATATGCTGTGGACCTTGGGCTGGAGAATCAACTTGAACTCTGGAGAGGTAAGGTTAGCCATGCAGATGGTCACCCATGCTGACATGACCGACCCTTAAGAAAAATACCAGACGTCAAGGCTTAGGTGAGCTCCCCAGATTGACAATATTGCATGTGTATTGCCAAACATCATTGCTGGAATTAAGTGTTGGTTACATGACTCTGCTGGGAAAGGACAACTGGAAGCTTGTCCCTAGTACCTTCTGAAGTCTTTCCTATACACCCTTTCCATTGCTAATTTTAATCTGTACCCTTCTGCTATAATATACCATAATTATGGGTATAACAATTCTGCTAAGTTCTGTGAGTCTTTCTAATGGATCCTTGAATATTACAAAATATAGAAGTTGGCCAGAACCTCTGAAGTTATTTGGTCCAAACATCTTCCAGACTTCTCTGGTGGCTCAGTGGTGAAGAATCTGCCTGCAAAGCATGAGACACAGGACACACGAGTTTGATCCCTGGGTTGGGAAGATCCCCTGAAGTAGGACGTGCCAACCCACTTCAGTATTCTTGCTTGGGAAATCCCATGGGCAAAACAGCCTGGTGGGATCCTTGGGATTGGGAAGAGTCAGATGTGACTTAGTGCCTTAAACAACAACACATCTCCCAGGGAATTAAGCTCAGCAATACATTTGATAGATGAGGAAACTGAAACTTGAAGACATTAGGTGACATTTTCGAACCATACCAATCATTGCCTCCTCGTAAGACTGTACTCAAACCTCTTTATAAAGTCTTGCACAACACTCTTTCAATGAGGCTTTTATAGATTTGTCATTTTCTTTGACACTTTGTTCAAGTAATTTGGCCAACGGTGAAGCCAAATATACTTGCAGATTATCAGTGTAGCTTTGAGGCTAAAACTTCCCCTTATTTTATGGCTCATGATGTCAGCAGATACAACAGTGACATGCTTTTTTTTTTTTAAATTTAGTTTTTAAATTGGAGTATAATTGCTTTACCATGTTATGCTAGTTTCTGCTATACTACCAGAAGCAGTTACACATATGCATATATCCCTTCTCTCTTGGGCCTCCCTCCCACCGGCCATCCACCCCTCCAGGTCATCACAGAGCACCAAACTGAGCTCCGTGTGTTATACAGCAGCTTCCCAGCCACTATCTGTTTTAAGTGATGGGCTTTAACTTTTCATCCTGCCCCCACAGTCTGGTGTGCCATTCACTTATTCACGCATTTATTTATTAACTTGTACTTGTGATAAAGCATGCTGCAAAATATTTTTTGAAAAAGTACAAAAGACTTTGTGTGTCCCAGTCTGGACACTGCGCCCACTCTTCTCCTCTGTGTTCCTCTCTTAGTCGCTGACCCATCATGGGGTCTGCCCCGCAGGGGATCATTATGATGCTTCTGACAGTTCTTGAAGGGCAGCTGTGACTCCACAAGGCACATTTCATATTTTATCTAGGAGGTTTACAACCACTTTGGTGAGTAAGTGCCTCTGTTTGTCAGGGAAGGGGGAAGGTTTGCTGTCGGAAAGAAAAATGCACAGGGAGAAATTTTAGCAGCTGACAATTTCCTTCAACTCCCCTTTTCCCTTTATATAAAGTATATAGCCTCCCATATAAATTAGGAATCTAATCAGAATGGTATGCTCCACTTAACTGAGACAGGTTTAATTGGGAAATCTGCTTAATCAGGACATCTCCCAGGGAACTGATTTCTGTTCGATGATACATAATGGCTATGATTGCAGTTTAAAGGAGGCGATAATTCTGTTTAATTGAGACACTTTCAGGTAATTTATGCTGTTTCAGACTAGGTGTGTGTGAATGTATACCTGTATGTTCTGGCCTGCCTGATTATGTTTTGATTTTTTTTTTCTATAGTAAATTGTGGATTGACAGATAACATTATACGTCAGCTCAGCACTGCCCCAGGTGAAAAAAGTGAAAGTGAAAGGTACTCAGTCACGTCAGACTCTTTGCGATCCCACGGACTATTGCTTGCCAGGATCCGCTGTCCATTAAATTCTCCAGGCAAGAATACTGGAGTGGGTTGCCATTCCCTTCTCCAGGGGATCTTTCAGACCCATGGATCTAACCCACATCTCCCAAACTTCAGGCAGATTCTTTACCATCTGAGAATGGCACAGGTACTTAGCCCTATTGAAATGACAAAGACTAGACTCTTTGGGAAAGAACTGCCAGGCTCCTTTCAACTACTTATAACTGGTACTTTGGCCCATTTCTGGGCCAGTTGTAGACTAATGAACATTTCCTTTGTAACTACCTTTGGTGGGAGGTTTGCTCAAGCAACAGAAGAGATTTCATTTCCATTCTGAGTCTCATTCCTCTTTTGCTTCTGAGTGTCCTTCCTGCTGGGACCTTATACAAAATCCTGTAGGTTGATCTAACTTTTGTGGGGTTGAGCAGAATTTGAAAATAATTTTTATAGGATGCTATGGACTGGATTGTGTGCCTGCTTGCTAAGTTGTTTAGTCATGTCTGACTCTTTGTGACCCCATGGACTGCAGCCTGCCAGGCTCCTCTGTCCATGGGATTCTCCAGGTAAGAATAGTAGAGTGGGTTGCCATGACCTCCTCCAGTGAACCTTCCCCAGCCAGGAATTGAAACTACATGTCTTCCATTTCCTGCACCAGCAGGCAAGTTCTTTATCACTAGCACCACCCTGAAAGTCCATGATCTTGGTTGTGTCCCCCAAAATTTGTATGTTGAAGCCTTAACCCTTCATGTGATAGTATTTGGTGATGGATCCTTTAGGAGGTTATTAGGTTTAGATAAGGTCATGAGAGTAGAGTCCTCATGATGGAAGTATTACACTTTATAAGAAGAGACACCAGGAATGACCTCAGCATCATGAGAGCATCAATGACCTCACTCATTTTTGTCTCCCCCACAGCAACAACAATTTAACACCCATGGATAGACAAATGTGTCTCTGTGGGAGATATGGAATCAGAACCACGCACAAGACATCCACAAGACATACTTGATAACAGGTATAGACTTTGATCCCTGATGAGGATCCCACAGTGGCCCTCGAATTTGCTTCGATCCCTCTTGGCTGTCATCCAGGAGACCCTGGAAAACACTTTTTAGACAATAGCTTATGATGAGAGAGTCTCTGTGGAAATCCAGGTTTCCAGAGAAGAAATTTTGTTAGGGGAAACACTGACTGAAACCACCCACCCTGGCCAGGAAAGATAGTAGCCACTTGCATGAGCTATCTTACAGCAGGAGGTCTTGGTAACAAATGTGGAACTAACAAGATATCATCAGCCAGAAGAATTCAGGAAAGGTCAAAAGGAGAGAGGAGATGCCAGTCCATACGTCCTACCAACATCTCAGAACCCTCCTTGCTGGAAATCACCTTGACTGAGCAATGCATGCACTGCCAGGAAGGACCCTGAATTAGCATGAGTGGTCAGAGACAACCCAGAAACTAACCCCGTCACTGTAAGACCTGAGAGTGAGTCACGTGGCAGAGCGATTCTCCTGGGTGCCCTTACCCTGCTGCTCTCTGCCCGGACGCCTGTTCCCAACAAAGTCTCTCACTTTGTGGGCATGTGTGTCTCCTCGGACCATTCATTTCCCAGTGTTAGACAAGAGCCCACCCTCAGGCCCTGGCAAGGGCCCCTCTTCCTGCAAGTTTCAGCACTCTGTTGGAGCAAAAAAATTTACAAGTTTGGACACATTAGAGAGGGCAGCTGTAAAGGCTGGAAGAGGTAACTGCTACTTCAAAAGTGAAGATAGCAATATAAAACTTCAAGAACATGAAAAATCAAGGATATATGAAACCACCAAAGATCACAAAAGTCTTTTTGTAACTGATGCCAAAGGCATGGAGAGCTTTGATTTAACTGATAAAGAATTCAGAATAACTGTTTTAAGAAAACTTATTAGGTTACAATACCGAGTTCAAAAAAATCAAGGAAACAACACACAAACAAAAGGTCAACAAAGATGTAAATAATGAAAAGGAACCAAATGGAAATTCTGAAGCTGAAGAATACAACAAATGAAATGAAAAAGTCATAATATCTGCAGAACAGATCAAGCAGATGAAAAAATGAATGAACTAGAAAGTAGAAAGGACTTTTGAAGTTATCCATCAAGAAAAACAGAGGAACAAAGACTAATAAAGAGTGAAGAAAACCTTCATGATGTATAGGCTACCATAAAAGAACCTATTTGCACATTATTTGAGTTCTAGAATAAGAAAAGAGAAAGGAGGGGATGAAAAGTTTAAAGAAATAATGACTGAGAAATTCCCAAATCTGGAGAGAAATTTGCATATCTAAGTTCATGAAGCTCATAAGTCACTAAACAAAATTAAAGAGATTTTCTCCAAGACACATTATAATAAAATTGTCAAAAATCAAAGACAAAGAGAAAATCTTAAAACTAGCAAGAGAAAAGAAGTTTATAGCTTACAAGAGAAAGTCCCACAAGGTTATCATTGGACTTCTCAGCAGGAAACTTACAGGCCAGGAAAGAATGAGATGATATATTTAAAGAGCCGAAAGAAAAAAAGGAAAGAACTGCTAACCAAGAATCTTTTACCTGATAAAATTATCCTTCAGAAATGAAGGCAAAATAAAAACTTGAACTGTAAAACAAAAGTTGAGGGCGTTCATCATGGCTGTAAATGCCTTACTAGGAAAATTAAAGGAGTTTTTCAAGATGAAATAAAAGGAAGCTAATTAGTAACATGAAAATATGTAGAAATATACAACACCACTGTTAAAGGTGAGTACTTAGTCAGATTCAGAATATTTTATACTGTGGTATGGTGGTGTGTTAAACACTTAACTCTAGGTTAAAAGACAAGAGACTTTAAAACATATAGCTAAAATGTGTTATTGAATATACAACCTAAAAAGAGGTAAATTGTGATGCCAAAATTGGGGGGAGGAAAGGGGCAGAATTTTTAATGTGATTGAAGTTAAGTTGTTGTCAGTATAAAATAGACTGTTATATCTATGTTTTATATAAGCTTCATTGTAACCACAAAAGACAAGGATACAGCAGATTCACAAAAGATAAAGAGAAGAGAATCAAAGCATACCACTAAGGAAAATCTTCAGTTCACAAAGGAAGATAATAAAAGAGGAAAGAAGGAACAAGGGAACTGTAAAATAGCCAGAAAATAATAGACAGGTGTGAGTCCTTGTGCTGTGTTGTGGTTAGTCACTCAGTTGTGTCAAACTGTTTGTGATACCATGGACCATAGCCCACCAGGCTCCTCTGTCCATGAGGATTCTCCAGGCAAGAATACTGGAGTGGGTTGCTATGCCCTCCTCCAGGGCATCTTCCCAACCCAGGGACTGAACCCAGGTTTCCTGCATTACAGGCAGATTCTTTACCAGCTGGACTACAAGGGAATTCCTACTAAGTCTTTNCCAGGCTCCTCTGTCCATGAGGATTCTCCAGGCAAGAATACTGGAGTGGGTTGCTATGCCCTCCTCCAGGGCATCTTCCCAACCCAGGGACTGAACCCAGGTTTCCTGCATTACAGGCAGATTCTTTACCAGCTGGACTACAAGGGAATTCCTACTAAGTCTTTACCAATCAATAATTACTCAAAATAGGAATAAAAAATAAAATCTAACCATATGCTACCAATAAGAGATTCACCTTATCTTTAAGGACACACATAGGCCCAAAATGAAGTAATAGAAAAAGATATTCCCTGAAAGTGGAAACCTAAAGAAAGTAGAAATAGCTATACTTATAACAGAGTAGAAATAGCTATACTTATAACAGGCAAAATAAAATTTAACACCAAAATGGTAACGAGACAAAGAGAGTTGTTATATAATGATAAAAAGCTATAAAAATCATAAATATACATATATACCCAATGTTGGAGCACTTAAATATCCCTGATGAATATGAATGTAAAATTTCTTAACAAAATGCTGGCAAACCAAATTTCCATGGCACGTTAAAAGAATCATACAACATGACTGAGCTGGATATATTTTTGAGATGTAGAGACAGTTCACTACATGCAAATCAATAAATGTGATATGTAACAATAAAGTGAGAGACAAAATCAAACTAATATCTCATTAGATTAAAAAATATTTGATAAAAGATAAACATTTTCTTGACCTGTGTGTATGTCAAGAAGTAACAGAGCAGGAGATGGAACAATGGGCTGGTTCAAACTTGAGAAAGGAGTACGTTAAGGCTGTATATTGTCATCCTGCTTATTTAACTTATATGCAGAGTACGTGATGCAAAGTGCTGGGCTTGATGAATCACAAGTTGGAATCAAGATTGCTGGGAGAAATATCAACAACTTCAGATATGCAGATGATATCATTCTAATGCCAGAAAATGAAGAGAAACTAAAGAGCCACTTAATGAGGGTGAAAAAGGAGAGTGGAAAAGCTGGCTTGAAGTTCAACACTCAAAAAGCTAAGATCATGGCATCCAGTTCCATCACGTCAAGGCAAATGGAAAAAGAGGACCCAGTGGCAGATTTTATTTTCTTGGTCTCCAAAATCACTGCAGGTGGTGACTATAGCCATGGAATTAAAAGATCCTTGCTCCTTGGAAGAAAAGCTATGACAAAACTAGACAGTATATTAAAAAGTAGAGATATGACTTAGCCGATAAAGTTCTGTATAGTCAAAGTTATGGTTTTTCCAGCTGTCATGTGCAGATGCGAGAGTTGGCCTGTAAAGAAGGCCAAGAACTGAAGAATGATGCTTTTGAAGTGTGGTGCTGGAGAAGACTCTTGAGAGTCCCTTGGGCAGCAAGGAGATCAAACTAGTCATTCCTAAAGGAAATCAACNGTCAAAGTTATGGTTTTTCCAGCTGTCATGTGCAGATGCGAGAGTTGGCCTGTAAAGAAGGCCAAGAACTGAAGAATGATGCTTTTGAAGTGTGGTGCTGGAGAAGACTCTTGAGAGTCCCTTGGGCAGCAAGGAGATCAAACTAGTCATTCCTAAAGGAAATCAACCCTGACTATTCATTGGAAGGACTGATGCTGAAATTGAAGGCCAATACTTTGGCCACCTGAAACAAGGAGACGAATCATTGGAAAAGACCCATTACAGGAGAAAGGGGTGACAGAGGATGAGAGGGTTGGATGACATCACTGACTCAGTGGACTTGAGCTTGAACAAACTCCTGGGGATAGTTAAAGGCAGGGAAGCCTTGCATGCTGCAGTCCATGGGGTCACAGTCAGACATGACTGAATGACTGCACAACAACAATATTTTCCGTGATAAAAACTCAACAAATTGGGTGTGGGTGGAACACATGCCAGTAAAATATAGACCATATGTGACAAGCACACAGCTAACATCATACTCAATGGTGAAAAGGTATAGGTTTTTCCTATAAGGCCAGGAAAAGGGTCCTACTTTCATGATTCCTACTTAACATAGCACAGAAATCCTAGCCAGAAATATCAGGCAAGAAAAATAAGTAAAACAAAGATGTACAGGCAGTCCCAAGAAGGTGGAGGAATAAGATGGGAGACTATTTTCTCCCCCTCAAATTCATCAAAAGATCATTTGAATGCTGAGCAACTTCCACAAGACAACTTCTGAACACTGGTGGAGGACACCATGTAACTCTGTGAACCTATCTGGGTGTCCCCCTCACTGTGGAGAATTGTTTGACCATTAGTTCAGTTCAGTTCAGTCATTCAGTCTTGTCCGACTCTTTGCGACCCCATGAACTGCAGCACACCAGGCCTCCCTGTCCATCACCAACTCCTGGAGNCCATGTAACTCTGTGAACCTATCTGGGTGTCCCCCTCACTGTGGAGAATTGTTTGACCATTAGTTCAGTTCAGTTCAGTCATTCAGTCTTGTCCGACTCTTTGCGACCCCATGAACTGCAGCACACCAGGCCTCCCTGTCCATCACCAACTCCTGGAGTTTACCCAAACTCATGTCCATCGAGTCGGTGATACCATCCAACCATCTCATCCTCTGTTGTTCCCTTCTCCTCCTGCCCTCAATCTTTCCCAGCATCAGGGTCTTTCCCAGTGAGTCAGCTCTTCACATCAGGTGGCCAAAGTTTTGGAGTTTCAGCTTCAACATTAGTCCTTCCAGTGAACACTCAGGACTGATCTCCTTTAGGAAGGACTGGTTGGATCTTCTTGCAGTCCAAGGGACTCTCAAAAGTCTTCTCCAACACCGCAATTCAAAAGCATCAGTTCTTCACTGCTCAGTTTCTTTATAGTCCAACTGTTTCACCATTAACCTAGATGTTTATCATCTGTGCTGTATGGATGGAGAAGTCTTGAGGCTACTGTAAGAATAAAGACTGAAAGCCAGAGGCAAGAGAGTGAACTCCAAAACTTGAGAACATCAGAGAACTCAGAGAACTTCTGATTCCAGGGAACATTAATAGACAAGAGCTCACCAAAAATCCTCCATACCTACACTAAAACTAAGTTCCACCCAAGAGCCAGCAAGTTCCAGAGCAAGACATACCACACTAATTCTCTATCAAAGCAAGAACACAGCCCTAAGCATTAAAATACAGGCTTCCCAAAGCCAGGCCAAACCCATAGACACCCCAAAACTCACTACTGGCCGCTTCATTGAACTCCAGAGAGAAGAGATCCAACTTCACCCACCAGAACACAGATGTAATAATCTCCCCTTACCAGGAAACCTTGATGAGACACTTGTCCAACCCCACCCACAGGGAGCAGGCTCCACAATAAAGAGGAACTATGAGCTTCCAGCCTACAGAAAGGGCACCCCAAACACAGCAATCTAAACTAAATGAAAAGGCAAGGACATATTCAGCAGGTAAAGGAACATGATAAATGCCCACCAAACCAAACAAAAGAGGAGGAGATAGGGAGTCTACCTGAAAAAGAATTCAGAATAATGATAGTACAGATGATCCAAAATCTTGTAAATAAATGGAGTTACAGATAAATAGACTAGAGACAAGGACTGAGAAGATGCAAGAAATGTTTAAGGACCTAGAAGAAATAAAAAAGAGTCAATATATAATGAATAATGCAATAAATATGATAAGAAACACTCTGGAGGGAACCAACAGTAAAATAACTGAGGCAGAAGATAGGATAAGTGAAGTGGAATATAAAATGGTGGAAATAAATGAAGCAGAGAGGAAAAAATAAAAAAGAACTAAAAGAAATGAGAACAACCTCAGAGACCTCTGGGACAATGTTAAATTCCCCAACATTCTAATCATAGAGGTCCCAGAAGAAGACAAAAAAGAAGGGCATGAGAAAATACTTGAGGAGATAATAGTTGAAAACTTTCCTAAAATGGGGAAGGAAATAACCACCCAAGTCCAAGAAACCCAGAGAGTCCCAAACAGGATAAACTCAAGGTGAAACACCCCAAGACACATATTAATCAAACTACTGAAGGTCAAACACAAAGAGCAAATATTAAAAGCAGCAAGGGAAAAACAACAAATAACACACAAGGGGATTCCCATAAGGATAACACCTGATCTTTCAATAGAAACTTTTCAGGCCAGGAGGGAATGGCAGGACATGCTTAAAGTGATGAAAGAGAAAAATCTACAACCCAGATTACTATACGCAGCAAGACCTCTTACAAATATGAAGGAGAAATCAAAAGCTTTACAGACAAGCAAAAACTGAGAAAGTTTAGCACCACTGAACAGTTCTTCAACAAATGCTAAAGGATCTTCTCTAGACAGGAAACATAGAAAAGGTTTATAAACTTGAACCCAAAACAACAAAGTAAATGGCAATGGGATCATACTTATCAATAATTACCTTAAATATGAATGGGTTGAATGTCCCAACCAAAAGTCAAAGACTGGCTGAATGGATAAAAAACAAGACCACTACATATGCTGTCTACAAGAGACCCACCTCAAACTAAGGAACACAAACAGACTGGAAGTGAAGGGCTGGAAAAAGATATTTCATGCAAATGGAGACCAAAAGAAAGCAGGAGTAGCAATATCAGATAAAATAGACTTTGAAATAAAGACCATGAAAAGAAACAAAGAAAGACACTACATAATGATCAAAGGGTCAATCCAAGAAGAAGATATAACAATTAATGCACCCAGCATAGGAGCACCTCAATACATAAGGCAAATACTAACAAGTATGAAAGGGGAAATTAACAGTAACACAATAATCGTGGGAGATTTTAATACCCCACTCACACGTATGGATAGATCAACCAAACAGAAAATTAGCAAGGAAACACAAATTTTAAATGATACAATGGACCAGTTAGACCTAATTGATATCCATAAGACATTTCACCCCCAAACAATGAATTTCACCTTTTTCTCAAGTGCACACGGAACGTTCTCCAGGATAGATCACATCCTAGGCCATAAATCTAGCCTTGGAAAATTCAAAAAAATTAAAATCATTTCAATCATCTTTTCTGATCACAATGCAATAAGACTAGATGTCAACTACAGGAAAAAAAAACTATTAAAAATACAAACATATGGAGCTAACAAACATGCTTCTGAATAACCAACAAATCACAGAGGAAATAAAAAAGAAAATCAAAGTATGCATAGAAACAAATGAAAATGAAAACACAACAACCCAAAACCTATGGGACTCAGTAAAAACAGTGCTAAGGGGAAGGTTCATAACAATACAGGCTTACCTCAAGAAATGAGAGAGAGAAAAAAAAACAAACAGCCTAACTTTACATCTAAAGCAGCTAGGAAAAGAAGAAATGAAGAACCCCAGGGTTAGTAGAAGGAAAGAAATAATAGAAATTAGAGCAGAAATAAGTGAAGAGGGAACAGAGGAGACTATAGCAAAAATCAACAAAACTAAAAGCTGGTTCTATGGGAAGATAAACAAAATAGGCAGACCATTAGCCAGACTCATCAAGAAAAAAAGGGAGAAGAATCAAATCAGCAAAATTAGAAATGAAAATGGAAAAATCACAACAGACAACACAGAAATGCAAAGGATCATAAGAGACTACTATCAGCAAGTATATACCAATAAAATGGACAACTGGGAAGAAATGGATGAATTCTTAGAAAAGCATACTTTCCAAAATTGAACCAGGAAGAAATAGAAAATCTTAACAGACTCATCATGAGCTTGGAAATAGAAACTGTAATCAAAAATCTTCCAGCAAACAAAAGCCCAGGACCAGATGGCTTCACGGGTGAATTCTACCAAAAATTTAGAGAAGAGCTAACACCTATACACTCAAACTCTTCCAGGAAATTGCACAGGAAGGTAAACTCCCAAACTCATTCTATGAGGCCACCATTCTAAGATACCACCAAAAAAGAAAACTACAGGCCAATATCGCTGATGAACATAGATGCAAAAATCCTCAACAAAAATTCTAGCAAACAGAATCCAACAACATATTAAAAAGATCTTACATCATGACCAAGTGGGCTTTATCCCAGGGATGCAAGGATTCTTCAATATCCACAAATCAATCAATGTAATACACCACATTAACAAATTGAAAAATAAAAACCATATGATTATCTCAGTAGATGCAGAAAAAGCCTTTGACAAAATTCAGTGCTCATTTATGATAAAAACTCTCCAGAAAGCACGCATAGAAGGAACATACCTCAACATAATAAAAGCCATATATGAAAAACCCACAGTAAACATTATCCTCAAAGGAGAAGAATTGAAATAATTTCCCCTAAAGTCAGGAACAAGACAAGGGTGCCACTCTTACCACTACTATTCAGCATACTTTTGGAAGTTTTAGCCACAGCAATCAGAGAGGAAAAAAATAAATAAATAAAAGGAATCCAGATTGCAAAAGAAGAAGTAAACTCTCACTGTTTGGAGATTACATGATCCTCTACATAGAAAACTGTAAAGACAGCATCAGAAAATTACTCGTTAATGAATGAACATAGTAAAGTTTCAGGATATAAAATTAATACATGGGAATCTCTTGCATTCCTATACACTAACAATGAGAAACCAGAAAGAGAAATTAAGGAAACAATCCCATTCACCATTGTGATGAATAAAATACTTACAAATAAATCTACCTAAAGAAGCCAAAGATCTATATATGGAAAACCATACAATGCTGATGAAATAGATTAAAGAGGACACAAAAAGATGGAGAAATATACCATGTTCATGGACTGGAAGAATCAATATAGTGAACATGAGTATGCTATCCAAAGCAATCTATAGATTCAATGCAATGCCAACAGTATTTTTCACAAAACTAGAACAAATAATTTCACAATTTGTATGGAAATACAAAAAACCTCAAATAGAAAAGCAATCTTGAGAAAGAAGAATGGAACTGGTGGAATCAATCTGCCTGACTTCAGGCTATACTACAAAGCTACAGTCATCAAGACAGTATGGTACCAGCACAAAGACAGAAATATAGATCAATGGAACAAAATAGAAAGCNCTCAAATAGAAAAGCAATCTTGAGAAAGAAGAATGGAACTGGTGGAATCAATCTGCCTGACTTCAGGCTATACTACAAAGCTACAGTCATCAAGACAGTATGGTACCAGCACAAAGACAGAAATATAGATCAATGGAACAAAATAGAAAGCCCAGAGATAAATCAATGCACCTATGGACACCTTATCTATAACAAAGAAGGTAAAAATATACAATGAAGCAAAGACAATCTCGTTAACAAGTGACGCTGAGAAAACTGGTCAACCACCTATAAAAGAATGCAACTAGAACACTTTCTAACACCATACACAAAAGTAAACTCAAAATGAATTAAATATCTAAAAGTAAAACCAGAAACTATAAAACCCCTAAAAGAAAACATAGGCAAAACACTCTCTGACATAAATCACAGCAAATCCTCAATGACCCACTTCCCAGAGTAATGGAAATAAAAGCAAAAATAAATAAATAGGGCCTAATTTAAACTTAAAAGCTTTGCACAATGAAGGAAACTATAAGCAAGGTGAAAAGACAGGTTTCAGAATGGGAGAAAATAATAGCAAAAGAAGCAACTGACAAATAATTAATCTCAAAATATACAAGCAGCTCGTGCAGCTCAATACCAAAAAAATAAATGACCCAATCAAAAAATGGGCCAAAAAACTAAATAGACATTTCTGCAAAGACATACAGATGGCTAACATGAAAAGATACTCAACATCACTCATTTTCAGAGAAATCCAAATCAAAACCACAATGAAGTACCATCTCATGCCAGTCAGAATGGCTACTATCACAAAGTCTACAAAAAAAAAAAAAATGTTGGAGAAGATGTGGAGAAAAGGGAATCCTCTTAAACTGTTGGTGGGAATGCAAACTAGCACAGCCACTATGGACAACAGTGTGGAAATTCCTTAAAAAACTGGAAATAGAACTGCCATATGAACTAGCAATCCCACTGTTGGGCACACACACTGAGGAAACCAGAATTGAAAGGGACATGTATACCACAGTGTTCATCACAGCAGTGTTTACAATAGTCTGGACATGGAAGCATCCTAGATGTCCATCAGCAGACAAATGGATAAGAAAACTGTGGTACATATACACAATGGAATATTATTCAGCTGTTAAAAAGGACACATTTGAATCAGTTCTAATGAGGGTGGATGAAACTGGAGCCTGTTATACAGAGTGGAGTAAGTCAGGAAGAAAAACACCAGTACAGTATATTAATGCATATATACGGAATTTAGAAAGATGGTAATGGCAACCCTATATACGAGACAGCAAAAGAGACACAGATGTATAGAACAGTCTTTTGGACTCTGTGGGAGAAGGCTAGAGTGGAATGATTTGAGAAAATAACACTGAGACATGTGTATTACCATATGTGAAATAGATGACCAGTCCAAGTTTGATGCATGAAACAGGGCACTCAAAGCTGGTGCACTGGGACAACCCAGAGAGATGGGATGGGGAGGGAGATAGAAGGGAGGATTCAGGATGGGGGATACGTATACACCCATGGCTGATTCATGTCAGTGTATGACAAAAACCACCACAATATTGTGATTAGCCTCCAATTAAAATAAATTAATTAATTTAAAAAAAGAAAGAAGTACATCAGAAAGAAAAAAATGAAATTGTCTTTGTTTGTAGGTGATATAATTTTATATATAGATCATCTTAAAGACTCCCCCTAAAACTGTTAAAACTATTTAACAAGTTCAGTAATGTCGCAGGATACAAAATCAATAGAGAAATTTACAGCATTTCTATACATTAACAATGAATTATATGAAACAGAAGTAAACAACCCCATTCACAATAGCATCAAAACAACAAAATACATAGGAACTAATTTAACCAAAGTTATGAAAGATCCATGCCCTGAAAACTATGACTTTGATGAAAGATATTGATGTATACACAAATATATGAATAATTATCCTATTTTCATGGACCAGAAGAATTAATATTGTTACAATGTACATACTACTCAGAGCTATCTATAGACTCAACACAATTCCTATTAAAATTCCAATGGGATTTTTCTCAGAAATAACAAAGAACAATCCTAAAATTTGTATGGGACCACAAGACTCCAATATTCAAAGCAGTTCTGAGAACAACAGCAAAGCTGGAGCCATCACATTTCCTGATTTCAAACTAAACTATAAATAGTAAACAAAAGAATATTTTGCATAAAATAAAGCTCACAGACTAATGGAAAGAGAAGTGGAAAGAACAGAACCTAGAATCCAGGAATAAACCATGAGTATATGGCCAACTAATATTTTACAAAAGATTCAAGGATATGTAATGAGAAAAGGGTAGTGCTTCAGTAAATGGTGATGGAAAAACTGAATGACAACATTCAGAAGAATAAATCAGAATCTTATCTTATACCACTCACACAAATTAACTCAAAATGAATTACCTTAAACAGAAAACCTGAAATCATGAGTCCTAGAAGAAAACAGGAGGACAATCTCCTTGGTGATGGTCTTGACAATGATTTCTTGTATATGCCCCGAAAAGCAAAAACAAAAAGCAATAGATGGGATCAATCAAAGTAAAAAGCTTCTGCACAGCAAAAGAAACAATGAACAAAATGAAAAGGAAATCAATGGAATGAGTAAGTGGAGTTAATATTCAAAATATATAAAGAACATATACAACACAATAGCAAAACCCCCATGTAATCTGACTAAGAAATGGGCAGAAGTACTGAACAAACATTTTCACAAAGAACACATAGAATGGCCAAGAAGTACATGAAAAGGTGCTTGACACCCCTAATCATCAGAGAAATGCAAACAAAAATGCCAATGGGATATCATCTCATCTCATAACCTGTCGGAAAGATTGTTATCATCAAGACAAGTGAGATAAGTATTGGTGAGGATGTAGAGAAAAAGGAAACTTGTGTACTTCTGTGGAATCATATACTGGTACAGCCACTGTGGTAAGTAATATAGACAGTCTTCAAAAAATTGAAAATAAAGCTATCATATGACCTAGCAATTTTACTTCCAGGTATTTTTCTAAAGAAAATGAAACAAGGTCTCAAGTAGATAGCTACACTTCCATGTTCATCACAACATTGTTCTCAATAGCCAATATATGGAAAAAACCTCAAACATATATCTACAGATGAGTAGATAAAAAAAGATATGGTATATATACAGTAGAATATCATTCAGCCATGAGAAAGAAGGAAATAGTGCCATTTGCAACAATGTGGATGAACCTTGAGAGCATTACGTTAAGTGAATTAAGTCAGACAGAAAAGACAAACAATGTACGATATCACATGTGGAATCTAGAAAGACTAAACTCTAGAAACAGGTAATAGAATGGCGGTTTACTGGGGTCTGGTGGGGGGAATGAAGACATGTTGGTCAGACTTTCAGTTATGAGATGAATACATTTGGGGAGATCTAAAGTACAGCAAGGTAATGATAGTTAACAATATTGTATTATATATTTGAAAATTGCTAAGAAAATAGATCTTAAATGTTCTCAACACAAAAAAGAAATGGTAATTATGAGAGTGATGGAGGTGTTAGCTAATGCTACCATGGTAACCATTTCCCAATGTTTAAGTGAGAAGAGAGCTTCTCTCCCTCTCCCTGGCAATCTGAGGTCACAGTGAGAAAGCAGATATCTACAAGTCAGGAACAGAGCCCTCATTGGAATCCAATGATGCTGAGCACTGATATTGACTCTCAGCCCCTAGAACTGTAAGAAATAAATATCTATTCTTACATTATCACTATTGGCCTATGCAGGAAACTATCTAAATTTATTAATTTACTTATTTGGGTGCACATTTATCTATTTTCTTTTATTGCACACAGTTCAGTTCAGTTTAGTCGCTTAGTTGTGTGTGACTCTGTGACCCCATGGACTGCAGCACGCCAGACCTCCCTGTCCATCACCAACTCCCGGAGCTTACTCAAACTCATGTCCATTGAGTCGGTGATGCCATCCAACCATCTCATCCTCTTTCATCCCCTTCTCCTGCTGCCTTCAATCTTTCTCAGCATCAGGGTATTTTCTAATGAGTCAGTTGGCCAAAGTATTGGAGTTTCNTTGGATTTGGCATACATTGATATTATAGTTATTAACATTTAACAACATGACCTTTGTATTTTCTGGAAGCATGGCCCAAGGCAGACTACAGCAATAGGATCTAACTATCTCTACCGATATTTCCATATATCTACATGTGTACAGTTTTTCTCAAAATGTCCAAACTGAACTGTCAGTCCAACTCCTTCCAGTTCATTCTGGATTACTTTGATGGAGGGTAAGAGTCCCTTGCCTTTATTAGGCACCTTTGGATAAGGCTACTTTTTAACATCAATAGAGGTTTCAGCTTTATTAGTGAAACTGTGTGGTTGTCAAGAAGAGAAAGTTTGAGACCAATAAGCAAAATATCCTATCACTTATTGTCCAAATTGAGATACTCATGTGAAGGGCAGGGGGAACCCAATTTATAGGAGTTCACAATTTCAGGCTTAATGAAAAAACTTTCAGAACAAACTATGATGTCTAGGGATTTTGCTAATGAAGAAAATGAGGTAAGAAATGGGTGAAAAGAAGAAGGATATTACTGCAAATAAACAAACAAACCAAAAAATATATGCCCATGAATCCATCTGGAGTCTCAGTTACCCTACTAGGTGTGTAAAAATGGAGTAGTGGTAGGAGTTCAGTCACTCAGTCACATCTGACTCTTTGTGACCCCATGGATGGCAGCACACCAGGCCTCCCTGTCCATCACCAACTCTTGGAGCTTACTCAAACTCATGTCCATTGAATTGGTGATGCCATCCAACCATCTCATCCTCTGTCGTCCCCTTCTCCTCCCACCTTCAATTTTTCCCAGCATCAGGGTCTTTTTCAATGAGTCAGTTCTTCTCATCAGGTGGCCAAAGTATTGGAGCTTCAGCTTCAGCATCTGTCCTTCTAATGAATATCCAGGACTGATTTCATTGAAGATAGACTGGTTGGATCTCCTTGCAGTCCAAGGGACTCTCAAGGGTATTCTCCAACACCACAGTTCAAAAGCACCAATTCTTCAGCACTCAGCTTTCTTTATAGTCCAACTCTCACATCCCTACATGACTACTGGAAAAACAGCTTTGACTAGATGGACCTTTGTGGACAAAGTAATGTCTCTGCTTTTTAATATGCTGTCTATGTTGGTCTTCCAAGGAGCAAGCGTCTTTTAATTTTATGGCTGCAGTCACCATCTGCAGTGATTTTGGAGTAATTTCTCTAATTGCCTATCTTGTGGGTAAAGCTTAAAAGCAAGTCCCTCTGGTGTCCCTGTGACTTCCCGTGAGTACACTCACCTACAATGCCAGCCTGTTTCTGGACTTATAAACATCAGCATGTCAAGATGGTTTAACGTTGGTCACTTCGGTCCCAAGGCTTATGGGACTTTGAGTTACTACTTGTAAACATAGTATACATGTCTCCACTCTGGAGAATTTACTATTCCTATTTTGTCCACCTGCTTCTTTCCTCTCTATGGTAATTTTTTAAAGAAATGTGACTGGAAAAAAGTTTCCCTTCATATGCAGGACTAGACATGGACAAACCAGAGAACTGGTTATGCCTTTGATCAACTCTTCTGCACCCCAACAGGCAACTGCCCTAAGCACTCCCTCACTTCACATGGAATGGCTTACTTGCCTAGCCTGTGCACTTCAGACACTCCTGTGACCATCCTTGATCAGTGAACATCTGTCCTCTCCTTGCTTTCAGCTGGAGGATCCAGCTCACAAATGACTCGAGCGAGGAGATTGTAACTCGAGCCAGTTTGCCCTCGATGCATTGGGGAGAGACTAATGAAGGAGAGACTCTGGTGGGTTATACATTTCGGAACTGATAGACTTTGCGTTTCTTTAAAAATCACACTGCCGAGATATTTCTTAGGGATACCTTTCCCAGCATAGACACTCAACTTCATTCCCCTTTAAAACAAATCACAGGAGTTTCCTAAGTAAGAAATTGTTTAGCCTTATGGACAGGGAGGCCTGGCGTGCTGCAGCCCATGGGGTCGCAGAGTCAGACACAACTGAGCGATTGAACTGAACTGACAGGTAAGGAGCTCAATTAGGGACTTCCCTGGTGGCACAGTGGATGGGAATCCACCTGCCAATGCAGGGTACAGGGGATCGATCCCTGGTCCAGGAAGATTCCATGTGCTGTGCTACACCTAGAGCCACCACGATGAGAGGCCCAAACACTGCAACAAAGAGTAGTCTCTGCTCACCACGGCTAGAGAAGGCCACACTAAAAAGCAACAGAGACCCAGCATAGCCAAAAAAAAAAAAAGAGCTGAATTAAAATAGTAACTGTGGAGAGAGGGTAAGTGTTGGTCACATGTATTTTATCTCCATCTAGTTTTCTTGAACCCACTTTCTTATTTTTGTCTCTCTCTAGCATCTTTCAGGCTAAGAATGGAAAGCTCATGTATCAGCAACCCCATGGGGTCAGCCAACTAGTGGATGGCCTCTCTTCCCTTTTCTCCATGCTAAAGGCAAGAAAGGCTTAGATTTGAAACTTGAAAGGAAAATAAATCTTGACTGTTAACATCGTCTTTCAATCACCACTGACTTCCCTCTTTCTTCCTGAATATTTCACCTGAGCCATCTTTTCCTATTAACATCAAGAAATTGCTGAAGGAAAAATGTTGGATCTAGTCTTTAATTAACTTTGCCATTGATTTCTACATAACTGTGTATGAGTCACTGCTTTTTACAGAAAGGGATGAAAATCTCGAAGATTAATGGTTGATCTCAGGGATTTTTTTTCTGGACCAACTTCCAGATATTCTGCAATTTCTTTTTTCTCTCCTCTGAACTCATTAGCTTACTTTTTTCTTTGCCCCAACACACAGAGACACATATGGAAACATATGCCTATGTGTGCACAGCAAATACACTTTCAGAATGAAAATGTTGGGGGAAAAGGAAGGTGATTATGTATTATATTTACTAGTTGACCAAAAAAAGCTCTCTTTTGCAGTTCTGCCTGGTTCAATATATTACGTGCCTTGAATAAACATTCAGTGATCAATAAGTGTTTTTGAGCTTTAAAATATTTGTAAACCATATTGACACACAGTATATTTTTCATATTAGAAGTCAATATATTTCTTTTCCCATAAATTACTATAACTGTATTTTCAAATATACAGCACTATAATATTTCCTGAATTGAGAGAAAAATATTGTTCTGTTACATTAGAAAATTAAAGTAGAACTCCTTTAGTATGAGATTTAGTCAATTGAATAACTATGCATTTCCCCTGTAATATTTTCACATCATTCTAATTCCTTGCCAGTCAGTTGGATTCATCATTTGTAATTCTTAAATATAAGAATCTTATTGCATTGTTTATGAACTACATTGTATTCTATTTGTTGTTAATAAAATTCTGATTGATTCCAAATCTGAGTGTTGATTACAAACACAGAAAAATGTATGTCCAGTATCTGTTATTGCTATTTTAAAAGGTCATTTTGTTTCCTCTTCATGTCTGGAACTATTTCTGTACTCAAATTCTACAGGGACTAGATTAAAAGTTTCTTTCAGTTGTAGAATAATCCTACAGAAACCAGTGGGATTTAATTATGTGAAATATTGATCCAGTGCTTGCTCGTTTCCTGATGCTGTTTCCCAATATCTCAACTCTCCATTGGAGAAGGAAATGGCAACCCACTCCAGTGTTCTTGCCTGGAGAATCCCAGGGACGGGGGAGCCTGGTGGGCTGCCGTCTATGGATTCACACATAGTCAGACACGACTGAAGTGGCTTAGCAGCAGCTCTCCAGCTAAACATTCCTCCCTCCACCCCGACTCCTCTGCTCCTGAATCCTGATGTTTTCTTGAACTTCCTTTTCCTTCCCTCAAGGCCACTTTCTGAACCTCTGGCTGTGTGAAATCTACCTCCAAGTTACCGGTCATGCAGTGGTCTCTCTGGCCTTCCTCTGTTGCTGTTCTGTCACTAAGTCATGTCTGACTCTGTGTGACTCCATGGACTGCAGCATGCCAGGCCTCCCTGTCCTTCACTATATCCCAGAGTTTGCTCAAATCTCAAATTCACACCCATTGAGTCAGTGATGCCATCTAACCATCTCATCCTCTGTCGTCCCGTTCTCCCCCTGCCCTCAGTCTCTCCCAGCATCAGGGTCTTTTCCAATGAATCATCTCAATTCTTTGCATCAGGTGGCCAAAGTATTAGAGCTTCAGCTTCAGCATCAGTCCTTCCAATGAGTAGTCAGGGTTGATTTCCTATTGGCATTCCTCTAGCCCAAGCTACAGTATCCTTCCTCTGGGCTGCTGATCAAGGGGCCCCCTCTCTCTCTTTGCCTCTTCTTAGTCTTCTTTCCTTCAATTCTTTATCTAACCTTAGCCAGAGTGGCTATTATCTCTGGGTCCCATTGCACTCTTTGCATTTTAGCCAATAGACTCCTTTTTTTTTTTTTTTTTTTCATTCTGGCCCTGTATTTTCTTATTGCAGTGCCTTAGAATACACTGTTTTTTCAACTGAAACACTTTCCTTCTCTGATGTTTCTCCCTGGGCCAGATTAATTTGCCCTCTTTCAGGTTTTAGCTATATAGTAAATGCCCGACATACGGACCTTCCAGTTGTGAACTTTCAAAGATGCAAAGGTGTATTACATCAATATCAAGTGTGATTGAAATTGCACACTGCTAATGACCCTTCAGCTCTACCATCTCCCAGCTCCTCTCTCTCCTCCAGTCAGTAACTCTTCTTGTCTGTTCACTCGATGCCAGCCCTTGGATGCCAGCTGTTGTACTGTGCCACTGCTACTGCTGCTAAGTCGCTTTAGTGGTGTCCGACTCTGTGTGACCCCATAGATGGCAGCCCCCCAGGCTCCCCCATCCTTGGGATTCTTCAGGCAAGAACACTGTACTACTGTACTTTACAAGGTACTGCACTGTAAGACTGAAATGTTTTATTTTTTGTGTTTGTCTTTTTATGTATTATTTGTATGAAAGGTGTTATAAACCTACTAGAGCACAGTACTTTGTAGCTGATTGCGTTAGTTGTGCTCCTAGTCTTCCTTTGTTGACCTTATAAACAAAATTGGGCTAACAAACAGACTGTCAGAAGGGAGCACATTCATATGTAGACTAACTGTGCCTTCCTCAAGGAAGACCTCCTTGTCCCATCCCAGGTTAAATACTCCTGTGTGTTCCAGCAGCTTCTGACCTCCACTGAGGAAGTGCAATCCAGCTTTGGGTAACAGAATGCTGTTCTGTTTCATTTTACTATAAACTGTGTGAGGGCAGGGACCGTATCTGTTTTCCTCACCGTGATATCCCTAGAACCTAGAAGGGTGCCTTGAACGTGGTGGACTCTTTTATTTTTTAAATGAATTTTTCCTTTTTAGTATCCTTTTATGTTATAGTCACTGACCCAAGTACCATTCAGACTACGTGTAAACTTAGATTTTAAAACACAAAGATGAATGGTTTTACTCTACTAGAAAAACAAGGTTATTTGGTACAAACTAAAAAGATTTTTTTTTAAACACAGCCAGAAATGGCTTTGTCAGGCTGAACAGATAAGGAGTCATCAAAATAGCAAACTTGACAGCTGATAACACTTGGAAACCAAACACTGTGAATCAGAGCAAGTGATGGGAAACAAACCAACACCCAAACTCATTCTGGAAAAGAACCCTGTTGTTTTATTATTACTTAGAAAGCACACACAGCAATTTATTGGGATGAAAGAGAAAAGGTAAAATACGTGAGCATACAAATTCATTTCAAAAGAATCCGTGTCACTTCCCAAGTAATCTCAGTCTATCTGAGCTTTCTAAACTGTATTTCTTGTATCTGTATCCATAATCTGAGTTATGCATATAGATGTATGTAAAACATTGCACCATTGTTAGGAATCCTGTCTCCAAAAACCTGCAGTAAGCATGATTTTCTTCCTGAAAGCTTACTCCAGGTGTGTTCTCAGCTCACGCCATCGTCTCTTTTCTCTGAGTTCGTCTTTGATGACAAGTAAGGATACTTGTGAAGGATGATTTCCCCTTAGTTCTTGATTTTTTCTTTAACTTTTTCTGATTTTTGAGTGAGATTCCCAGTTCTTCCATGATGGCATTGAAAGAGAGACACTAGAGGACAGGAAATAATAGAGCATCAGTTTGATCCACTTGTCTCCAGCCTTCATGGATCTGTTTCCTGTCTAGGCTTTTAGGATTATGAGATACTGGTTGAAGGTAATTCTGCTACAGGGTGAATCCCAGGCCAGTCCCCACACCTCCTCCTCCACCCACTGCCACCCACCTTTACTACTGGGGGAAACAGATTTGGCAGGTCAGCTGGGCAAACTCTGGGATTTCATTCACAAAAGAAGTAGCAGAAAACTACCCAGGTAGGCTCTCAAAATAGAAAACTTACCTTTGCGGAGACACCAAAATAGAGTTAAATTAAGTCATTTCCCCCAGTGAGACGATCCAAACATTGATAGGATTATCAAGGCATACGGACACTTCAGTAATGCTATAGAAAATGAACAAACCTTCTCTACACCAAGGCTTTGTTTTTTTCTCCCATGAAACCTTACTTTGTTCCTAAAATAAAATCTAATTCTTGATGACTTTCCTTTCTGATAAAAAAAAAAAGAAAAAAAAACAATTTAAAATTTTATATTTTCTCCCCCCAAAATAAATAAATAAATAAAATAAACAGAGATCTGGCAGCAGCAATGATGCAGCTGTGATTGAAATGAAAATAACATGGTACTGAACTGCACAGCAAAGACGATGGCATCATGTGAAAAGAAAATGGAATTATGAGTATAAAAGTTATGCATATGCAGATGGCATATATGTGCATAAATGTATCTGTTACAATTATGCTATATCTGTTCACATGCACAATATATAAATAGCATAATAAGACATAATTTGCCATCATTTCTTCCAGCCAAGAGAAGATCTTTGAGTGACAAATTTCTGCTTGTAAAGGGATTTCTACAAAGTAGCGTTGTTTTTGGAGAGATTGCTCCTAAAATGCTCTCTAAAAACCCAAAGGCTTTGGTAAAGTTTATGGCAGTGCAAGCACTATTCCTTGACCATTAACTTACAAAATGGACAGAGTTGAAAGCCAAATGATCATATACCACCAGCTGATTTCTAGAGGATGTGTGTGCCTGACAGGAAGAAAGTGGTGTCTCATGTGTGCAGAGTACAGAATGTCTTCTGTGGTCCTTCTGTATCAAAGGGCAACATGCTTTTCTGAAAACTGACACCCTACTTTGTTCCATAAAAAAGCTGATGCATTTGAAACAAGCAGCATTTTTAATTCTTCTACTTGATTTGAGAATCAGACTTAACAAATTTAGATCCTAGGTGTAAATTATTGGCTTACCAGGCTCACACCTCTAAAAAACTAGCTGTTTGCATATCCGTTCTTGTTTCTTTTATACCTAAGTGTTTATAGGATTTGAATTTCATTTCCACTTTTCTATGGTACTAAAAAAAAAAAAAGAAAATTCAGGTCATGCATGTTAATTTTCTTTCAGATGGTAAGTTGTGGCTTCAGTGAATTGAGAGGGTGTCACACCACACAAAGAAAAATTCAAAAATGTTTTCCACGAATTATACTTCAAAAAATGCAATGGCAAGTGTCTCACAAATGAGATATAATTTTTGTACCATTATGTGATGTGGAATTTATGTGTTGCTACTAAGATGGAATGAATATTTTACAGTATTGCTGTGTTAGACAGTGTTGTATTGGGGTTTTGCAAGCTTTGTTCAGAAATTTATTTGAATGGAAGAAAGTGTTTTTGCACAGGACTTTTCTGGTTTCAGAAAGTTCACTAAGGTGGAAGGGAGGGCGAGAGACAGACGGAAGGAGTGCCAAGGAGTTTACATACGCTGTGACACATAAACCGCACAACAGCTTTAGAAAGGAGTTATTATGCCCATTGTATAGATGGGGAAACTTACTATTAGAAGTACTGGATAACTTGCCCAAGAAACATGATTCATAAGTTAAAGAGCTTGTATTTGAACTCAGTGCTCATTTGACTCTTAAAACTTAACAGCTTTCACTTGAAATCTCCCACACCATGATGCTTAATTCTTTTAATTAAATCATTATAAAGAGCTCTCTGTGGATTCCTCATGAAATATGTTAAGAACTATAATCTTTTGTTTCATTTGAATTCTCTAATGCTTGATATTTTTCTCTACTTTTTTATTTTTCATTTTTGGTCATGTCGTGTGGCACGTGGTACCTTAATTCCCTAACCAGGCATTGAACCTGTGCCCCTTGCAGTGGAAGCCTGGTGTTTTAACCACTGGGCCACCAGGGAAGTTTTGCAGATGTTTGATTTTAGACAATCACTTTGTTTTACACAGAAAACTGCCAAATTGGGCTTCTGTTAATAGACATGGCTCATGCAGGAGACACAACCAGAAAGGCCCTCTTAAGTCTTTCCTATTTTGGGTAAAGGGGCAATCACAAATCTTATCTTGATAATACATAACAATCAAATTTTTCTTTAAAAACAAAGCCAAATCCCCCTCCAAATTTTTAATTGCCTGAAAATATAGCAAACATCTTCTTGGTATTTTGATTAACCCTGGGTATTTATTGCTTGCTGTCTGTGTGAGAAGGCATATAAATATCGTTTTATCAGTGGTCTGGTTTCTCTGTCATAAACTATGATTTCTTTTTGATTCTTACTCTGTCTCCAACTGTCAAAAGGAAAATGGCATGATATTGGGGCTGACCTTTCTGCTTCCAAATTTTTGCTATAGTCACAAAACAAGATGACCTTTAAGGCCCCTCCCAGCCATGAACTTGAGTAAACCACACATTCTCATATCCACAGGAAATGAAAGTGTGAAGGTCATCGTTCAGCTCAGAGTAGCTTGGGAGAGGCTTGTCTTCATAAGTCAATTTGTCTATTGTAATCTAAGAACTGAAAATACATGTAATGTATAAAGACTGCGCTTCTGAAGTAGGATCCAAATTATGGTAGTTTTCCAAAGCTTTTACTTCCAGACTTGGTTTTATGAGCCCCTTTATGTTCATACAACCACACACACACACACACACTCACAGAAAACTGCCAAATTGGGCTTCTGTTAATAGACATGGCTCATGCAGGAGACACAACCAGAAAGGCCCTCTTAAGTCTTTCCTATTTTGGGTAAAGGGGCAATCACAAATCTTATCTTGATAATACATAACAATCAAATTTTTCTTTAAAAACAAAGCCAAATCCCCCTCCAAATTTTTAATTGCCTGAAAATATAGCAAACATCTTCTTGGTATTTTGATTAACCCTGGGTATTTATTGCTTGCTGTCTGTGTGAGAAGGCATATAAATATCGTTTTATCAGTGGTCTGGTTTCTCTGTCATAAACTATGATTTCTTTTTGATTCTTACTCTGTCTCCAACTGTCAAAAGGAAAATGGCATGATATTGGGGCTGACCTTTCTGCTTCCAAATTTTTGCTATAGTCACAAAACAAGATGACCTTTAAGGCCCCTCCCAGCCATGAACTTGAGTAAACCACACATTCTCATATCCACAGGAAATGAAAGTGTGAAGGTCATCGTTCAGCTCAGAGTAGCTTGGGAGAGGCTTGTCTTCATAAGTCAATTTGTCTATTGTAATCTAAGAACTGAAAATACATGTAATGTATAAAGACTGCGCTTCTGAAGTAGGATCCAAATTATGGTAGTTTTCCAAAGCTTTTACTTCCAGACTTGGTTTTATGAGCCCTTTTATGTTCATACAACCACACACACACACACACACTACAGGTAAGGTGTGAAGGTGTAAATTTCTAAGCTCTTTTGTTAGAAAATATCAAGTATAAAAATGCCGACTAGCTGCCTTGCTCTAGAGGCAGGAAACTAGAAGTAGGGTACTGTAGCAGCATCCTTCAGTGCTTTGCAGACTGGAATCCCCTTGGTTAGCTTGGATCCTGGGCTGTCCCATTTTTCTCTGGTAGATGGAATTCACATTTTTAATGGATCTACGTAGATGACCATGAATTATAATTGTGAGTTGGCTCCTGGCATCGGATTGCTGGAATTGAAGTTTAAGCTTACTGAACAGGTGATTATTTTCTCTGACTCAGTTTTCTTATCTATAAACTGAAAATAATAGTAGAATCCTCCGTTTTTTCTGCAAATGTGATGAATTTATTTCTTAGCTTTTAGCAAATAAGAAAAATATTCCCCTGAAGAATCCTTGTCATAGAGCTAATATGAGAATCATTAACTTGCCATACGTTAAACACTTAGGGATAATACCTGCTGCTGCTGCTGCTGCTAAGTCGCTTCAGTCGTGTCCGACTCTGTGTGACCCCATAGACGGCAGCGCAACGGGCTCCCCCATCCCTGGGATTCTCCAGGCAAGAACACTGGAGTGGGTTGCCATTTCCTTCTCCAATGCATGAAAGAGAAAAGTGAAAGTGAAGTCGCTCAGTCTGTCTGACTGTTAGCGACCCCATGGACGGCAGCCCACCAGGCTCCTCCGTCCATTGGATTTTCCAGGCAAGAGTACTAGGGTGGGGTGCCATTGCCTTCCCCAGGGACAATACCTGGCACATAGTAATTACTCTGCCTTTAAAATTAAAAAGTTATACATCACTGAAAATATTTTAAGTCTATGGTACTTACTGATCTATATATCTGTCTATCTATGAATGTATGTTGAGTCTTTTGGACAATAAAGTGATCAAACCAGTCAGTCCTAAAGAAAATCAACCCTGAATATTCATTGGAAGGACTGAGGCTGAAGCTGAAGCTCCTGTACTTTGGCCACCTGATGCCAAGAGCTGAATCACTGGAAAAGACTCTGATGCTGAGTAAGACTGAAGGCAGGAGGAGAAAGGGATGACAGAGGATGAGATGGTTGGATGGCATCACCAGTTCAATGGACATGAACTTGGGCAAACTCTGAGAGATGGTGAAGAACAGGGAAGCCTGATGTGCTGCAGTCCATGGCATTGTAAAGGACACTACTGAGTGACTGAAAAAAGCAACAATTTATCATCTATCTATCTATCATCTATTTGTGTGTGTGTATGTGTGAAGCAGAGAAACAGTAAAAAAAAAAAGCTGATATTTCTTCAGTTTTAGCATTCACATATCCTTCTTTGCACTAATTTTTGGATATTTTATAAACAGTGTTTTAGTTTAGTAGGTTCTGTACATGTTTAAAGTATAGAATTTTCAATGTCTATTATTACTTGTTTTACCCAGCCCATAACATGCTTTGGTATTTATGTAGTAACAGGTTTTTATGACACCTTGTGTCTTGTTCATAGATAGGTGCTCATCTATAAGAAGGAAATGGAAACTAACTGCACTTCTCATCATTTAAAGGT